>JAQGCA010002013.1:0-15133 GCA_034698945.1 Protaphorura quadriocellata
ATTAAAACTACAGCAAGAACTAAGATTTCAGAACGTTCGACCAGCTGCAACAATTTTAATTTGTAATTCAAAATATTTTTTTGAAATATCGGGCAAACGTCTCACTAGGTCAAGGATTGTTTACTTGAACTGAATTAAGTTCTCGTCGAGTTTGTAAAGTAAAACCCAAGTGAGTCCATTGGTAAAACCCTTATCGGTGTACCCAACTGATGGTACTCTTCCGATGAGTTACTCCACTCTTCTAAATTGATTTCATATTGCTGATCGTACAGAAACTGGAAGAAATTCCGACCCCATTTTTGGTTTGGACTGGCAATTTATAACCCAAATCCAAATTCATCCATGAGATTCATCATTCGGGCTCTTGAAGTTAATTGCTAATCCTGGGGTACCCATGCCTCAGCACGTGCCAACAATAGGTCGACTCAGTGGAGCGGGAGCTTACAATGCGTACCCATTAAACAGAACAGAATAAAGCAAACTTCGGTAAACAAAAATTCAATCCCACTCACGCAAGCAAGCAACAATTCCCTCCTGCACTTGTGCTAGAGAGGGTGGTCTAAAAATAGGAAATTTTTCACGTATCTTACGTCTAAGTTGTGTGCCCCATGGAGTTGATGACGTAAATAAATACGTGTCCAATCTTACCCGAACAAGATTTAACACGGCGTAATGTATTATCTGGTACGATAGCTAATTAGTACGCCCTGTGCGCACTTACGGCTACAATTACGAGGTTACGAGAATTCGTTTGCAATTCAAGCTTTGCTAATTTCTTTACAATTATCGTGCCTGTTTGGAAATGTTTTCACTCGTTGAACTTTCACTTTTACATTCCAAACCTACTATTCAAAAATCTTTCTTTGATTATTTTTTACTCTATCAATTAAATGTTTTTAGTATCTAGACCCTGTAAAACTTAAACAATAATCAATTTTGTTTGCAGCAATAAATATCAAATTAAAACTGTGACTCTGACCTGATTAACATAAACGACAACACGAATAATGTTTTAAACGGATGATTTTTTTTGTGAAACATAGTTTCGTAAATTTCATGATTTTTTCACCTCAAGGGTCAACAAGTGAGGAGTGAGTTGAGTCAAATTGGAGCATTTGCTGAATCTAACGGTGCAGTGGTTAAGCCCTTCACCTAAGTGTATCGGCTAGGCAGTTATCACCACGCCGTTCCTGTCGTGCAATTGAATCGCGTTACTCATTTCTGTACGACCCTAAAGTGGTCCATGTAACAAATAAAATGCATTAGATTTTTTGTTTGCTTGCACGCATTCATTTTATCCCACTTACTTTCCCTTGATTTAATTTCTGTTTGCCAATACATTGTTCCTTCTGTTTAATGTGTACACATTGTAAACTCCCACCGCACTCCTGGATGACCGATTGTTGCCAAGTGCTGAGGCATGGGTGTCATTTCATTCAAGTACCCAAATGATGAATCTCTTTCATAGACGTATTCAAATCGGCTTTAGCAATTTGTAGTCGGAAACCCAAACCCGGATTTATTCAAGTTCACTGTTATTATTGTGAACTGAATCAGATCAATATGAAATCACGAGTAAAATCCATAATATGACTCGAGTGCGAGTAGTTCTGTTTGACACTAAACTGGAGAACCTAATTCAGTTAAAATATACAGTAATATACGAAGTACCGACACAATGGATCTTCTACGTCACCCTCAAAACCAATTAACTATAAATATTTTGGTTATTTCCAAATTCAAATGTCGCCAGCATGTTGACTTTTCCATAATTTGTTTTCTGATTCGGCGAAGTTATAATTGTCGTTTATGCAGGGTGCGTAGACACACCTTCCGTATGTTTAACCTAACTTACAGGCTTCCGCGACACATCGAACTCACCCGCCCTTCATTAATTATATTTCTTGACTCGGAATTATTAAAAAAAATTACAGTTGTATATCTCGACGTGTATATTTTAGCAATTAATTCATGTTGAGTATTTGCACGTGAGTGTACTCGTATTATTAAACTAATTTTCATCTAGTTGGCATTTAACGGCCACTGACTTTAGAAACCTATTTTGTTATAAGTTATTGAACTCTAGTCCTATCACTCAATTAAGGAATTTTGTTCATTCACCTTTTGTTTTAATCTCTAACCAAGAACTAGATACTCTTCCATTCCTGAGTAATCTTATCACTACATCTGTATAAAGGTAATAAAGGAGTCAATAAAGACTCAATTACCGAACACGAGGGCAAAAAAGTATGTTGTTTATGCCTTTTCGAGGTCAAAAGAAAAACATCTGGGCGGACCACCCGGTTTCTTCATCTTTGGTGGCGTGGGAACATTTCTAGACCTCACTTTCCCACGCACAATAAACATCTGCCTCGTGCTCAACACACGTTGGACTGACGGTCTTCCACTCCATGCACTCTCGGTTTAAGAAAATGAGCATCTGAACAAAAACCAACCAAATTCTTCAAATAAAACCCGTACGTGGTTTGTCCTGAGGCAAGAAAGACGGCAAAGGAATTTTATATGACAGATTGTTTTGCTACCCGAAATCTATACAATACCGGTGGTATGTCGCTACGAGTAAATAAGATTTTGAATTTTAATAAAGAGTAGCAGTATTCCATGAATTTGATTGATTTCCTTTCAAAAAGTATCAGTTTTAAACAGGACCATGAAGGGTCAACTGCCGTGCCATCTCCATGTTGTAGTTTTTCTCCCGATATGCCAATTAAGTTCTGCAAATGTTATTTCCCATAATTTTCCAAATCAAATATGCACTTCCTTAACCACTTCAGAGTTAAGACTTGAAATCCCGGACCCTTGTCAGTCAGAGGGATCGAATGCCCAATGATCAGGTTCTAAAGACCTTGACGACCTATCACCATAGATTGAATAAATAGCCAAAATTTTGAGTTCCGACGATTATTAACAATTCAACATTATAGGAAATAACAAAAATTCTTCACATCGAACGATCAATGCCTAAACTATTCATAGCAGAATGAGTCAGAAGTAGTGGTCATAATTGATTAAAAATCCACGTCATTCTTTCTGGTTTCAAGTTTAATGAAATTGACCTGCCAAAGCAGGACTTGAACACACAGCCACTGGCTAAACATAAATTGAAGTAAAGAATGCACGCTCAACACCTGGTCCATTTTCTCACCATCGTAGCCTTCAGTCACTTAACGAATAACCTGATTCGGAAGTCAAATTGGGTGAAACCCGAACTACAGGTTCATTGATTTGGAAGAACAACTCGTTGAATGAAATTAAATTCTTATTCTAGCAAATTCAAAAAAGTGTCATTACATAACATTTTGTCTCCAGCACGTTCTTGTGCTCTGATCAGCTTTACCCATGAATACACTGTGCCCGGTTATTTTTGTTGAAATTTGACAATTTTCAAGGCGGTTCACATATTAGGTAACGACTTCGCGACTACTTTAATATTTTATTTTATCAGCTGGATCATATACAAATTTCAGTTCTCAACCTCCGGGCGTTATCGATATTCAGAATTCAAATTGAAGGACTTGTGCTTGACATAAATCAGAAATTCAAACATTTCAAATTGCAACATATCAATCATAAATTCTATGACAATTTTATGAAAATAGCCCCTGTTGTTTCGATTATTACCGTCGGTTTCTGGTTATGTCGGAGGCCGGGTTTATTCCTTGGCGGCTAAACATATCCATTCTTGGAACATAATATATTTTAAACCATTTTTTCCTTCTCGAAGTCCATAACTGACTTGATAAAAATCTAATAACTTAAAGCTATACAAAATTTATAATGCTAAAACCAATTGAGTCGATTGACTTCCAAAACCGAGATAATTTGGGTCGTCAAAGTGCAAATGAAATGCAAAAGACTTCTTTTTAAGACCACTGATCTTTGCATTGACAGAAAATTGGTTCTACCCTCGCTAAGACTTTTAGTAAGGGAGAAATAATGCACAAAATATACAACAACCAACAATTAAGATTATCTTCTTAAACCCTCTGACTACGCCCCACGCATTGCGTAAAAGTAACTGAATGCAACTGACTTACCTGACATTCAATTACAGACATGCTGTACAATTATCAAGTGCCCCGGACAAATTAACCATCTCTTGCATTAAATAATTGTGTTGGGGAAGAGTTACTTTTCCTAAGGACTGAAATAGTGGTACTCTACTCAGCGGGTGGTGCTAGCATGAGCAAAGGGTACAGTCTAGCGTACCTGTAACGTTTCGTTTTAATTTCTAACCACAGGAATTTGGACGACGAAAATGAACACCTTAAAAATAAAATTACCTTTCTTAACATTCGGGCTTTAAATTTCTGAGTGTGAGTGAAGCTGAGAGTTTTACTACATATTATGTCAAATCTTCTGAATTCTTGAGTAACGTCGCACTGTAAAATGAATTACGAATGACATAATGAACATACAACTTTTTTTCAAATAAAACTTCTTTCCCTTATATAAGCAATAGTGCGTTCTGGCTTGAAAAAACTGTAATAGTAATGCAACAAACACGCAAATAAATCAATACTGTACAATACGAATACAATATATCGGAGTAAATAAATATTGTTAAGCTAAATAAGTAAATCTTGATTATCACAACGATTCTGACTACCGAATCATTTGAGTGTCATCAGAATTTTGTTCAAAATAACAAAGCCAAGATTCGACTTCATGTTCAAGGCTGGACGAAACCGAATCCATTGTCACAGATCGCTTTAGTTTACACATTTATTTGCTTGTTTTACTGGTCATTTCAGAGCCGGTTCAATTATTTATTACATTGACAATTCGTAAACATTTTATGATAACTAGATAGCTTCTGAACAAGTTACAAATAGCCTGACGTGATTAGATCAGACAGTGAATCTGGGATGAACACTACCAGTTAACATATTTAGCCGATTTGAACAGATCGTCCGATATTTGAACGTTCTTTGGTTATAATTTCAGAAGTTTTTTATTTTAAGACTTGTGCTGTACAAACTTTCCGTGCCGTAACAATTGCCCACATAGAGACCAGCTAAACATTATCTATATTGTATAATGTTGTAAAAGAGAGTAGTAGTAAACCTGAACGTAAGAGTCATCAAAGGTGAGCGAAAATAATCGTAGCGATGGCTTCAATAAAGCAAAAATAGAGAACGTTTTTACTTGTCCAATAAAAGATTCTCTGGTCTCCTCATGAATTGAAAATGAAACCATCAGAAAAATAAATCCTCCGAACCTGCCCACTACCTCCTTGTCAAGTGACCGAAAGTAGAAAATTATCGGAGTGAATCCTTGTAATCTGAACCAGGCTTAAGGAATGAGTTTCAAAACCCTGGTTCTTGATCCTAAATAGCCATAATCCTCTGGAAAGTTTAGCGGATTGTAAGTTGTCTGAAAATTGGAGAAAGTTGGGAAAGGTAAGGACTAGATGACTCGCATGAATCGCTACCAATAATCTCTACCGATTTTCAAATTTGAAACGAGTTTGTTATTCAATTTTATTTACTTTTCAAATAAATTCTTAATTCAGGAAAATCCGATATGTTATTTTCTTGTTTGTTGTACCTTTTCTGATATGATGAGACTGCCTCCCACATTTATATTGAATGCACACCTCACCTGTGGCTACGAAGTTATTCAACAGGGCCGTAATTCCCATTTTGTAGATACTGACACCAATTATATTTTGATTTAGTCGTATAACCATATGCGTATACAGGTGCAAAAACAGTATGTCGGACTCGTGTATGGTTTCTTGTATAAATACTATGAATGTGCTCGGATGTGTTACAGACACAAAGCAAAATTCTGATTTAACTTCGAAATTATTAATGATGGTTTAATTACAGAAATAGGGTCAATGTTGTGACAATATTGCTAGATAACAAATTTGTCTCAGGATATAAACAAAAGTAGCGTATAGCGTTTCTTAGCGTGAACTACGCTAAGAAAATACCCAGACATTTTCGTTTAAAATCCCGGCTTTATAGAGTCAATTTTGTCTAGCCGTTTTAGCAGTTCTAGTAGTGATAGTATTGTTTGGTATCGTTTAACCTGAAATTACTCACTCTCCAACTGAGTAACCTGCATTATTGTAATATTTTTGAATTGGTGTGGAAACCATATTTGGCTGAATCAGAATTAAAACACTCGGTTCTAAAGTTTTAAAGTTTTTTAATTGGCACAGCACATATCTTGATTTTCAGCAAAGGTTATTTTTTGACAAGCATGACAGTACATCGGGATCGAACCTGATCCGAATATGAGAAATCTACAACCAGACATGGACAAACTGCTACTGCAATGGAATCATCCGCACCTAACGCTTATAAATTCCGGCCACAAAATGAAAGTCAGTGTTTTGTTTGTATCTCATCCAACCTCTCAATTTGAGAAGTATCTTTTAATCGTAGATCCTTCAATATACCCGTCGTCAGACACACACATGTTACATATCATGCAAAAAACAAATTTTCTCCAGTCATTATATTCTTAAATATTATTAAATTAGAATTCTCAGAAATTTCGATGTATAAAATAAACTACTACATTATCTAATTATCACAGTCATAATCATTGTTGAAAGAAAAGGGTAATAATTTCTCAACTAAATTATTGTTCGATAAAATAATAATTCATTATAAAACATAAACACATAAATACGTATCACAGATTGATAGTTGTTCAGTTTATGGCGTCCAGCATAGTATAGCAATGGCACTGATTACATAACACATTTGATGAGAACGGATAATTTACAGATGGAAAGAATTTTTATGGCTCACTAAACTGTCCACAGATCCCATGATGACTATGTCCATTTTATTTTCGAGAGAATCAATCGACGACGAAAATGATGAATATAAGGAATGCGCATGGAACAAACAACAACGCTGGCGCACGAATCCACAATTTGGAGGAAGATCGGAATATGAGGATACGGAATTTGATCTGCAGGACATCAAATCTTCTTCGTATTGGCTGTTCAAAGAATTCTGAGAAGATGCAAAAGTTTTAGCTTCCAGAATTTCGTTTTGTCGATTCTGTTCCATTTCCTCAGCGAAGGCAGCAGCGGCAGCAATTTTTTCAGAACTTGTTGTAATTGCAGTGGAACCAGTTGATGAATTCCCGTAAAGTTGGCTGAAGATTCCCCAGTATCGATTGAGGTTAACTTTAGCGGTTTTGGCTACTTTCCGGAGTGGACTGAGGCGGAATGTCTGGAAATAACAAAAAATGATTGAATTGTAGAGAATTTTATATTCAAACTTTAACGTACACTTTTACCTAATATATATAAAACTAATTCCCGTCTATATTAAAAAAATCTATCTGGTATCCAAACCAAGAAACGTGAACTAGAGTGGAATGTCTGAAAATAGCAGAAAAATTGTAATGCACCGAATACATTCAAAATATTTTCGAGCTAATTGTCTGAATTAAAATAATCGTTATTAGTGTCCAAATAGAAAACCGATGTATAGATCAAACGCACGATCTCCAAAAATTAAAGAAATAAAAATCTCTTGCTTTCACGTTGTCAATAATTTTAAATTTGTCTATCAACAAGCAACAATGATATCTAGGTAATTAACTTCTTCGGGGTAAAAATATGTTAAGCTAAAATTCCCCTAAATCTTATAATAAAATTTCAACTCACCGATTTCCCAATACTTGATTTCTTCCTGTCGATAAAACTTTTATTCCCCGACATCGCCGTCGTAGCAGATTGGATTTTAGCAATTAATTGCATTGCTGATAATTAATAATTACACAAATGTTACCTCGATTAATAATTCTTTTCTCAAATTAATTAGCACTAATTATGCTATGTTTATTTCTTGTGTAAAATAAATGTTTGATTTACTTTCAGGCAAATAGAAGTGTTCTTGTCTCGTTTCAAATACGGAATGTGGTAGTAACTGAAAAGGTCGTTCAGTTTTATAGATACCCAGACTGTGGATGCCAGGTGGTGTGCCTAACACACGTTGGAATGAAACTTTCAGGTCATACTGAACTCACTCCTTTAACCTTAGCACTTATCTTATAGTACCAGTATTTCTAACAATTGGTTACCCAATAATTAACAAAATTAGTCCCAATATAAAATGTGCCTACTGTAATAATAATGTTCATGGGCGTCTTTCTAGAATTTAAAGAGTGCGAATTATTATAAATGTCACAAATTGATAAAAAGAACAAAAACACAGTCTGAGGGCCACATGCGTTAAAATTCTTTACCATTTTATCACATTCTCAGCTGTTGTCATTTTCCCATGGGTTTGGCCTTTCATAGTTTTGAAGCTAAGTTGATTTTTTCACTTTCTAAACAGGCAGCAACAAATTCTGATTGGAATTTGCGTGTCTGGAGATAACAGATTGCACATTAACCATTTCATTGAAGAAAACTTTCATCGTGTGGTTTAAACTGAGGCGTAAGAAGACAAACGAGTTGAGGTGCCGAGAAGGAAGCAGTTTTTAAATGAATCAACTCAACTAGACCCGGGCTATTCAGTATTCACTCGAAAATCCGAAGAAAACTAAGATCTACATTATGTCCTGAATTTTAAGTGGTACAGAGGTTTGGATTTTGTGGAGAAGTTTAAGTGAAGTGCCGTTGATATTTTCATAAAGCGCAATCATGTCTAATTCAACAAGAGTTTGATAACAGTGACATGACAAAAAACAGTGATTAACGTTTTCGTCGATTCTTAGCTTCGTGTAAATTTTAAGACAAAGGTGTCAATCTTGCTTTGTCAGTTTAGTTTTTACCGCAAATGGATTTTCGGTGATTTAATTTCTCGCAAAAGTCAACTTTCACCACTCTATACTACAGGATTTTATGTTTTTACAAATAAAACTCTTAGGGCCTCGGTACCTTGAATGGAACGTGTGTTGAGCACGAGGCAGATGGTAGACAGGCGTGGGAAAACGACTTGAGCCGAAATTCCCACGCAGAAGAAGAAATTGTTATGAATAGACCGGCTGCCGACCAACCGCGTGCCTTTTCATCGGACTATCGTAATGTAATCTGAAATCCCATCCAATCGCCAGGTAATTCAGTGAGAAATAGAGCACTAGTCCATGAAACGTTTCTTGAGGGATTAAGAAGGAGTGCTTGGAGATTTGGATATGCATCAACCTAGCAAGGGTTTCAAATTCGTCTCTCACCCTGAAATTTTAAATTGGAGTCTGTCACTGTCACCAGAAGTTGTCTTATTACTTAATCATAAAAACAACTTCAAGGAAGAAATTAAAGTTATCAAGTAATCTCCTGAGTCAAGTGTGAATGGGAATGCAAGTGGAATGCAAATCCAAATTGCTTCTAAACCACCATAAACCAACCTCAATCTTTGTTTCAGATTTTGCATTCCCGAGAGTCGTTGAGCAAATGTATTAATATAATCTTGAATCAAAAGACCTATTAGGTGCATTCGTAGACTAGCTTTGAGGGGGCCGGCATTCGCGAGCAATACGCCAATGTAGTGGGTCCGAATTCGATGCTTTAAATAATACTAATTGTAAGTTATCCTTTGCTACCCTCTTTTTTTCGAACTTTCCTGCCCAATGCAATGTAATATTACAGTGCGCTTAACTTACATTGCTAAAAATTTCTGCTCCCCTTTCGGCATTCTTGTAGATAATGTAGTTTTAAAAAATTATCTAATACAACCGTCCGATTTAATGTTACGAAACCTATATTCTTTGTCTTTATTGACCCTGTCAAGAAAGTAAACTATCCTAAGAATTATGTTTCGTGCGTAATTCTTAATTCACATTTGCTATGCTGATTTAAATGTACTAAAGAGAACAACGTCTCTTTGAAATTATATTTGAATATGATCCCAGTGATTTGAGAAAGTCCTTCAATTAAACAAAAATCGTAATTATATGTGGAAGCTGGATTTGTATTTTATTATTCAACTGATGGTATTGTAGATTATATCACCTTCTAAATCCGAAATGCCTTCGTCACTTGTATTTGAACTGATGTATTCAAAAGTAATTTTCTGAGACAGAAAATAAAATAAGAACCGGAACACGTGCGTCAGGATTTTCCACAAAATAAGTGCAACAATGAACAAGTTCAGACAAATGCTTACACGAGTCGGATCTCAAGAAATTACTTGAAAGCTTTTCATAATTGAAAGGAAGAAGGTAAGATCATTGGAAAATGGGCTGACTTGACGACGAAAAGGTCTCGGAGTCGCTAGAGTTTCCATTCATTGTCGTTGACACGCCAAACCTTAACTATCGGAGTTACCACCCATAATAATCATCAATAGCTGGTTTCGAGTTTAGAAGCGGAGAAATACACTGAAACCCGGGAAATTGCTCTCTGCTCGGGCAACCTAAGCCTGATTGTCCGATATAATTTCAGGTAAAGTATATAGTTTAGTTGTCCGGACCTGCTTTGTTGTTTTCTATCCTCGAACCTTATAATGGTGTTTAAGAATGATGAATCATCTCACTTTTACAATGCTTTGCCCAATCAAAGCCTACATTTAAATGGGGAAAAGTTGGAGAGCACTGTGTGCCAGAGAAGAATAGTTTAAAGTTTTAGGGATATAAAACTAGTAAAGTCATGGTGAATGCCTTTGACATGGGCGGGCAGTGCAATCCTTGGCCAAGGTGGTTGCCCAAAATGTACAATAAATCTGAATGCCTCCAAAATTACAACAATTGATTTGGGAATGACTATTCTGCCCATTTCTTAAGAGATACTTTGGACTGCAACACCTTTTGACCCAAAATCTCAAAATCCAAGTCAAAAAGAGATCATTGCTTTCGCTTTGTCACTTGGTGTTTAACAATAAAACCAATAAGAAATAGGTTTCAGTTTGGTAGGATTTAAGGATGGATGAGCACATCCAATGTAAATGGATATCTTTGAGGTGGGAAGGTGTGAAATCATTGTTAGCGGAGCTGTTAGTAGAATGATGCGCGAAAATAGTACTGGTCCAGAAGAATGGTTTGCGTTGGGGTAAAAGTGAAAACCAATGGAACGGAGCCAATACAAATAAGTTCAATTTAAAACGCATGTTAGATATCCGTTGATGTATAAAATTGTTCACACATTCTAATATTCCATCACTAAATTCTGATTACACTATTTTATTCGAAATTCAAATATCTTCATTAAGGTAATTTGCTGTAGGAGCAATTACTGTAAAGGTATTTCAATTTCGACACTCAAAGACGAAGGTGTAAAAGTTCTTTCTGTTTGACCTGGATGGATGGTGCGCATCTATGCCACATTAGTTAAAATGAACAATCAGCAAGAATGTATTCGAAAAATAGATTTCGGATTGTCAAATCTGCCCATATCTTAAGAGAGCCTGCTAGGTCAGGATTTACTTTTAAGACTTTCTATGGTCTCGCTTTCTTTCCTCCTTTCGGTTTTTCAGCACACAATAGAACCTAATATAAATGAATGGTTTCTGGTCAGGAGTAATTGCACGGGTCTGAACTTTGTTTAAATCGATTTTTGTGGCTAAAAGAGGTGTGAAATCATTGTTCACGGAGGTGTTAGCAGATGATGCGCTAACTTTGAAATGGTCAAGAAGTGGGATTTTGAGTGGAACACCTTCGAGTAAACAAACCGTGACGAAGAATTATTTCCATTGTGCACATCTTGCACCCACATCAAGTTCACACTCAGGTATTATTATTCAACAATACTTACAACTTGGGTGCCCATCGTTTGAGCTATTTGTTCGCAAGAAACACCCGCGCGTACAATAAATACAGTTTTTCGAAATTGCCTAAATCGCCGAGGGGGTAAAATAGCTATTTTACCCCCTTGCTACACCAATTCCATTTTCTTTGAAAACTGCTGTACCGAATGTAGTACTAAAAGAGGTTTATTTTAAATCTTTTGGCTATTTTTACTAGTGACAAAATGTAAGATTTTATTAAGGGATAAAATTAAGGGAAGAAATTATTGCACACTGACAGGAGTCATTGAGTTTTTACTTTCGTTATATAGTTCAAATGAAATAATTGCACACTCCTGTGCTTTTCGGCGACATTTCGTTAAATCGAAATGACACATTTGCTAATACGAGAAGGCAAGTTCGAAAATCGATTACCGTGTCCCTACAATTTTGCAAAATAATACGTCAAATTTTGTTTATTCTTGCTTCAAGAGACGATTTTTTCAGTTATACTTTACATTAGTTTTCACGCTATGCATTAACAAAGTCCCCAAAGATAAGGGAAGCATTGTCCTCAAAATTTTGATATGCAAAATACCACACAATTGCGTCAAAACAGTGGACTCCGGATAAAAACATTAGTACAATTGTCCATTTTTGGATGCTGCTTACGAGTGTGGTGGTGTGGTGGTTTGTTTTCCGGACCATTTTCTATTCGTTTGGGCTTTCTGGCTTTCTCACTTACAAAGTAGCTGCAAGCCTACAAAAAAAATCAAAGGATAAAATATTGCGGAAATTCTGGTGACCATCCTCTGGAAACAGTATTATTTTAATATGGTCTTTGTTAGTTTAATAAATTACCTCTACCCGAGAACAGAAACTATACTAATTTATAGCCAGCTGATCTATTCTTAATTCGAAAATCACAATAATCTCGTTTATATGTTTCTACGAGGGTAGACTACCCATTAGGTTATTGAAATGTATTGTTTACTTAAGGCCTCTAGTCGAGTGTGAAAAATAAGAGTGATGACACCCTTCCCAATGAGTCATTCCACTTTCCTATATTGATTTCATATTACTAATCGTACATGTACTGTAACACACACTGATTCATTTCTGATCCGAATTCATCCATGGGACTCGGAAGTTAATTGCAAATCGTAGGGCACCCATGCCTAAGCAAGCACGTGCCAACAATAGGTCATCTCTGAGTAGGGTGGGAGTTTACAATCTGTGTTCATTCGGCAGAGGGAACATTCTCGGGAAACAAAAATTCAATCAAACGTGTGCCAGTAGGAACAACCCTAATGCATTTTATCTGTTAGCTACAGACACCCTATTGCACTTGTTGTTGGAGATGGTCTTCTAAATATGGGTACCAAATGTTGTAAACAACACGAGCTATCGAGCTATAGTGCTATCGGGCTATAAAATCGCCGAAATGAGACTGCAATTTTTCGAATTCGGACTTTCGCAGGACTGCAGAAACGTCGTTGGGACCACGGCGTCCTTTAAACTTTGCAACAAGATATGAAATAGCCATACATGTACAATAGAAATATCAGTACCGTGAGTGAACGGGGCAAACAGTTACTAAAGAATTTAAATAATTCTTGCATTTCAAATCAAAATTTCTGATCTTCGCTGTACTGTATGTAGATATTTGGGTGCCTAATAAAAAGATTAATTACACGAGTAATTCTATCCTAATTACATCTATATTATGGTGCTAAACGGATCAATGAACACTCAATTATCACATATGAGGGCAATATGTCGTTGGTGGGTTTTCAAGGTCTGAAGAAAAACATCTGGGCGGACCACCACCAACCGTTTCTTCATCTTTGGTGGCGTGGGAACATTTCTAGACCTCACTTTCCCACGCACAATAAACATCTGCCTCGTGCTCAACACACGTTGGACCTACGGTCTTCAACTCCATGCACTCTTGGGTTAAGGAAACGAACACCTGAACAAAACCCTCCAAATTCTTCAAACAAACCCTTACGTGGTTTGACCTGAGGCTAGAAAGACGGCGAAGGAATTTTATCTGACAGATTGCTACCGGTAAACCATCCAATGCAGATAGTATTTCTGTACAAGTGAATAAGATTTTAGTTTATTAGAAACAGTAGCAGTGCTTTCTCGGACTTTATTCTGACATTTTTTCTAAGAAAAAATTGGGGTTTCAATAGGGATGAAATTCACTGCTGTACCGTCATTTTTGTTAACAACTCGGATCGCGTTAATTTTTTTCCGAAGATACGATTAATATTCAAATTTCTCGTTCGAAAATTGCACTTCGCTAGCGACCCGCCAGACAACACAAATTACCAGCAATAACTTCTCCAAGTCCAGGACCAAATATCATGTCAGTTGGAGGTACCAGATGCCTAACGAGGCAGATTACAAGGGCCTCTACAGTTAGACAGCGATAGACTAAATGGCCGAAATCTTAGGGACAGAATACATCCAAGTTAGGAATTAGGACCGTATTCGAAACAAAAGTAAATCAATAGTAGTGACCATATTAGATTCAAGAATTGAATGTCAATTTAATTTGGAATCCTCTACGATATTCGTTCTAGGTTAAAGTTGGTTTATTTAAGAATGAAGTCGACGTGACCAGGCAGGAGTTGAACACACAAACATTGGCGAGACATAAATTGAGGTAAAGAATGCACGCTCAACACCATTTTCTCAGCATTGTTATCTTCCGTCACTTAACGATTGACTTGATTTGAAGATAAAATATCGTGAAACACGCAATACGAGCTCATTGACTTGAGTGAAATAATAAATTCATCAATGAATGCACATACTTCAGCAATTCGCGAGAGTTCAGAGTATAGTGCATTAGAAATGCATTTACGAATACATCAAGACAACAATCTATTAAGGTTTGGATAAACCCATCAACTTATTATCCCATTGTGTAACGGTAACTTAATGCAAGTGACGTACCTGACACTCAATTAATTATGTCATCGACAAATTACCCATCTCATAAATTAAAAAATCGTGTTGAGCAAACGTTTCTCGTGGTTGCTCTATAGATAAAACTTACTTAAATTCAGTAATCTTTGTCAAAACCTCTGAGTCCAAGAATGGCGTCAGCTAAACTGAAATCAGTTTTTTGTTCACTTAAGAAATAATATATTCCTTATTACCGTAATTAAGACCACCGAAACGACTCATTCGAGTGTCGTCGGGTCAAAAGAAGTAAAATTAACAATTTCTTGAAAGTCTGTACAAATAACCTGGATTCAAGTTCATGTTATTGTTCAACATGGGGCAAAACATCATTTTCAATTTATTTGTTCTACTGGTCATTTCAAAGTCAGTTCATTTTATCAAAAATTAAAAAATTATAAGAGCTAGATGGGTCTCATTTAAGAGTATAGAATCTCGCTCCTTTCATAGAGAGGACATTTTTGTTGACACCAAAACAAACAAGGTCAACTGCTGGT
>JAQGCA010002014.1:0-15130 GCA_034698945.1 Protaphorura quadriocellata
ACCCCAATATGAGTAAGCACCCGGGTATATACCCGGGTATTTACCCAGGGAATATACCCAAAAAATAAATACCCGGGAGGCGCACACTACCAAAATGCTTACTTATGACGTCATTGATCCGGGGAGGTTAAAAGATTTGGGGGCTGTTCAAGTATTACGTGAGCCTCGACCGTGGTTGGGTGTGTCAACAAACAGCTCGTGAGGCTCACCGAATTTGAACATCCGATCCCCTTGCGACGAGAGCGCGATACGGTCTTCATAAGAGTAGCCTCTCATCAGTTAACCAGTTTTGAAATAACATTTTTGCAATTTTATGGAGCTTATCTAGTAAAAAAAATGCTGACAAGTTATGTTCATTGTATCTGTCAGCTCATTGCCCAACCTGTAGTTTATGCCATTCTAATTTCCTTCAAATTATACAATGAAAAGATTCAGAATTCAAAGCAGATGAGAGCTGAATAAGGTTACAGTTTGCAAGTATGTATATTTATTTCACAGACACACCGAAAGCAGTTAATGATGATTCGTCTGGACGTTTTATCCCTGAAAGCAGCGATCCTTTCGACTAAAGACCAGGGCCGTACTGACGGTGAGATGAACTGAGATATGTGTCTCAGGCCGGACATGATTTAGGCCGGACAAGATTTCTGACGTTAACACAAATTATTTGTTTTCATGTTACAATTATTATTTTCATCAAACAAAAGAAATTGCGGGTCAGAACGTGGTTTGGAAAGTATCCATTTGCGCATTGGTTACTAGAAATTACCCCAGCCATACAGCCGTGTCAGGAAGGAACCAAACCACAGAGGGGCCGAGCTTCGATTTCTGTATTTTAGTTAGTTCGCATTCTTGTTTGAAATTCAATGGCGAGAAAAATGTCCTGAAACTTGTTCAACCTACAAATGGGCATGATGGAGCGTAGAAGAAAAGTCGTCGGAAAGGATTGGCTTTGGAAGATTCAAAATTGGCATTATAGAAATTGAAAGTTGCAGCAACATTTTTGTTAAATGTGTTGCACATGTCTTATGATCTGTAATCAGGTTGGCATGTTGGCATTCGGGTTTTCTTCGATATACATTTTCCGATTTTCCCACATAGATATTCCCATTCATATTTGGGCTATCAGAAAGTAGATTTATGACAATCGGATTTTCCGAGTGCTAAAAATTTGAAAGACTTCATTTCTATGCTGATTCATATTATCTTGGATTCATATTTCGATTAAACCATGGATATGATGCAATTCAAGTTCAACCTTTTTCAAGTTTTGCTAAAATATACACTAAGTAATAGACTCCGCTGGTATATACGGATAAAACTGAATCTTCGAGTGTCAGTACCACAATCTACGGCAATTACAATGGAACTCCAAGCTATCACTTTGAACAATTGCGATATTTCGTGGACTTGTACGGGTTTCCCTTGGGCAAAACTCCGAACAAATTGGCGCACACTGATCTGCAAAACTTGCGAAGGATTTAGCGTTAAAGATTCATGAAATTTTTACGGTGTACAGTTCTCCAACAAAATCTAATTTATAGAATACTCTAAAACGTCCTTCGTCAATGACGTATCCAAATTCAATCCTCCGTCAATCTAAAATATTTTAAATAGAACGGAGTACATTCCTCTCCTCGTTTCCAAATGTGCAGACTGCAAGTCGAATATTTTTAACTCTACCGGTAGTAACAAATGAATACTTTATCGAATCTGAGTTCAAGCATGGAGCACGCTATTGTCAGTGAATATGAAGTCACAGAATCTATAAACTTTGGATACTTGCTTGACTTGCTATAAATTTAGCATTTAGTTTCTCTGACACACTCAAAAGTACGGTAAATTGTTCAGTTTGTAACAACGGCAACTAAATAGCGTTATCATTGAAAAAGGCCGGACTCTAAAAAATATCTCAGGCCGGGAAAAGTGTCAGTACGGCCCTGCTAAAGACGTATATCGAAGATTTGATGACTATGACCTGGAAACACAAAATAAACCACGTAAAGCTGGAAGAGTCTTTTGGAATATAACAAGCACAATCATTCGAAGAGAGGAATCTTGCGGATATGAACTATGAAGCAATTGATAGGATGGGAATCCTGACATACTTTGATGCACAGATCATACCAAAATATATGGAATTCGACAAACCATTCTCAGTGTTAACGAATTTCAATTTGATTGAACAAAATTGCATGCCCGGCACGGGTGTTGACCGCAGAGAAAAATGGTATAACTGAGTAGAACAACTTTTGTAGGGGTCAGGTTATGAGGGGACCAAAGACCAGAGTTGACCTATCGTGTTGGCTACAACATATCCGAAAATGAGCCAATTCTGACGGGGGGTCTTTTGCCGTGCCCTTCCTGTGGTATCCTTTTATAATCTAACCTGTCCCGAGCGACCATGTGTCTTAAGCACCTGTCTTAAATTACCACCTGACCTAGACGACCACCTTCTCAGACCATTCCACATGTATGTATGTTCGCAGGAAGTCTAGAAAGGAACAATAAGGTACTGTCAAGCAATGTAAACCATGCCGACTAAGCCACCAGTGAGCCCATTGCGGTCGACTCCAGGAATAAAAACCATTCCACGTACTTGTACTTAATTTTCAATACATTTTTCTAGTATTTTTGGGAGACTCAATCACCCAAGGGTGGGGAGGAGCTGGACATGACATCTGGAATTTAAATTATGAACCAATTCGATCAAACAACGAAGGAATTAGTGGTCAAAACACGGGTCAAACCATTGACCGCATCGTGAACGGGAAAGTCTTGGACAACATTAATGCCAAAGTGGCTGTTCTCAAAATCGGAACGAATGATTTGAGTCAAGGTGCGTCGGAAGCTCCAATTGCAACAAACATTAGAATCATTCTTGACCTGATTCGTGAGAGACTCCCACATGTCCGAATCATTCTTCTTGGAGTTCTCCCAAGAGGTAGAGTGGAAATTGATCAAAGGGTCTCGAATGTTAATAGTTTAATCGCAGGTTATGACAATGGATTCGATATTCTTTTCTTGGACATGAGACCACAATTCCAAATCTCATTGGGAAATCCAATTCCTGTTTTGTACACGGCGGATTTACTTCATTTGAGTACACAATGGTATCAACGCTGGCATGAGACCATGTGGCCATATTTCCAAGAGAGGCTTCAATTTTAATCTGTTTTTTAATTGGTAGATTGCAATCTTTTAGTTCACAAAATCGTCAAATCAATAAACGGTACGAACGTTGACAACAGTACAAACTGAAATTCTTGACAACAATAGAAATTAATTAAATAATCTACGTGTTTGCTCCTGCCAAACTTAGCTTGTCCCAACTAATGTACTTCATTAAAAATTCATACACGCATTGGTACGGTACGCTGGAGGCTGGATGATTTGATTGTCATGCATTCTTGACAGACACACTAGATAAAACTGAACTCAGGTGTTCAACGTTGATATTCATTAAATCATTATTCAAATTAAGTCCAAATTAATTAGTAAATTTGAAAAACCGAATATTCGCTTTAAGGGTACCAACAAGAACAAACTGTGTGGAGATTGGTGTTTTTTTTTTCAACTATCCTGCCTGACCCTACTGCCTGTACAATCTTTTTGAAAATCTTGCGTAACTTACCAATAAATTGGTCTACACATAATATTTTAAATTATAATTGTAAGTATAATATTTTATTTACCAAGATAGATATAGTACATTGAAAGCGCAGTCAAAGTCAAAATCAATTAGGACGGTATAATCGAGCGCATTCTTTTCTTAGAAAATAATCACGTGTCCCGCAAGACAGGGATGGAATGCATTGGTATTATTGGTGTCCGATAACTTTTCAAAATGTACGGCGACCGGTCCAAACTTCAAACAACATCTTGAAGTCTCCCATGAACTGAAAATATAAAAAATGGAACATAAATTCAACTGTAAAGTGTTGGACGAAATAAATGCTCCTACAATTCGAGTGGTCAATTAGCTTGGGTTGTCGCGCGCGCGTTCTTCCACATGGTCTACTGACTTTCACCCGCCGACTTTCCAGAACGTATATCTCACTTTATTGAGCGGCTGAAGATAATGAATGAGAAGTGAAAGTTTACGATAATCAAGTACCAAAATTATGCGGTAATGTAATGCATGACCAAATATGGTCATGTTTAAGGATGCTCTCCATTTGGCCTAGGGAAGGTACCCTAGTAGTAGGAAAATATTAAACAGTCCAAGGAAATCGAACCCATAGTACATATAAAATCAAATGACTCACGGAATAAATTGGATGTTGAAAAGTGGCTGGTTTATTTTTCTCGAAGAAGAAATGGCCAATCCATGCGAAAGCATATCCCTGGACGATTCCAAGTGGAATCAAATAAAATGTCCCCGTCAGTATGGCAAATACTAATAGAATAATTGCATTTGTGGATGCAATTAAATGAAGTCTTCGATTCACTTGATTACAATGTTCTCCAAGATAAAATGGGTAGAATTCATCAAAACTCTTGTACCCATCCTTATTGTACGACCTCCTCGAATAATTATGATTCGCAAGGCTTGAGTCACGTTTCGTTGGAGCCATTATTTCCAAAAAATAAAACCTTATTTAACGTACGTGAAAAATACAAAGTGGACCAAATTTAGATGGAAAACTACACGTGGAAGAAAATTGTCTTTTTGACTTTGCCTGACAAAAGTGGAAAAGAATTACGTAATAATTCAATACCGAATTCTCTGTACTCAGGTTGGGGCTATGCGTTCTACTAAAAAATGTAACGGGTTAATAAGTGCTTTGAGAGTTGTAATGCAATATTTATCAATTTCTAACAAGGAAACCAATTCGCATGTATAATCCATCTCGAGCTATTAAATTACATGCCGTGAGCACAAGTATGGCAGATTTTTCAGTGAACACATGTATTTTATTTTTATTTATACGTCTGAATCAAACCAGAGAACTGTAAGTGGTATTCGTCGATACAGAACTTTAATTCATAGGGAACAAAAAATAAAACAACACTGTAGTACGGGAATGAAGCCGTCGGATTTTGATAAGTTGTAGCTATTGGCCCATTGAACAACTTTTTGGAAGGTCATACGCCGGAACGTCCCATCGTCTGGGCGTTAAAAATTCATTTTGTAACGTCATGAATACGTCACAGATTCCTGTGATCTTACAAAGTGCATTTAGTCCGTTCAATTCTAATGGCCAAAACATGGGAAGTGAAGAGATGTGACCTTTCCAAAAGTTGTTCAAGAGGTCAATGGCTACAACTTTTCGAATATGCTGTCAAATCAAATAGACATGAGTTTTGTCATGCGAAGTGGTTTCCTACTAGGAGAATTGCATTACTACACTACATTTAACATCTGCCTGGTTATTTAATTTAGTTCGAATAATAATCCCAGGTCCAAGGTTCATTATTTTTATCAGTTTTAGCTATGTGGTGGTGGCGATGTGGCATTGACATTGACACGTCGACGATTGATTGGACCTTTTTTTTTTTAATTAAACCGTATAGGCAGGAGCGATTATTTTTATCTCCCGAATGTGTAGGTGTACTGTCATTCATATACTTTCAGAGTATGGACTGACTTCGACCATATTTACGCCAACTCGGCAATATTTACTACACATTGCCCGGATAGAAAATGTGGATACCAAAAATTCATGTTCTGAAAAAGAGTAAGTTTTTTAATTTGTCTGCCTGAGAGACAAAACCCCGGACCTGAAGAGACTCAAAAGCAAGAGCAGTTTACTGTGAATCGAACAACATAACGTAAATAGACTTGCGATTAAGAAGATCTGCATATCCATAGGAAATGCAGACCTCAAAACACCAAGTTCGGATAACCGCCGGGATCGCAAATAGAGATTTTCCGGCATCATGGCGTCATAAGTTCTCATCAAACAAAACAATCGATTACTGAATTCAATTAAGTCTCGAAGACAAGCGAATTAACAGGCAGGCTGATTTTCTGGAGGACCATTGAACATTCTCCCCATAATTAAACTTCGATCTACATGTCAATATAAAGCTGGATCTCGGATGTGATTGGTTTCAAATTTCACGGGAATTTGCGAGAGAAACGGTTCATACACATGCATGGGCATTTTCAATTGTTTGATTCTGGATTTGGATTAACTTCTAAAACGAACACGCTGGCTAAGAAAATTTTACTGCTATGTCAAGCTAACATGCTTTAATATAATTAGAACGCCAAATGACTACCAATCATTACTACGAATGAGAAATTGATGACTATTGAGATTTGGATGAGATGATAAGATTATAGAAAAGAAAAAACTCAAGTGTGCCAATGACATGTACATTTAATAATTAGGTACCGACATTTAAAGTTCCACTTTCTGAGAATTGGATTCTTTACACTGTTCAAATTCCATTTCGGTGAAATATTTCTCATTGAATCCCAAAGACCTTGCATGTTCATGGATTAATTTCTCTGTCTTTTTATCCAAATCATCCACAGTCGATATTACGGCCCAAGCGGCTTCCCCATCATCGTGACAAGTATAAAAGAAAATAAAGCTTTTGTTGTCTGTCAATGTCAAGACTGTAGACCCTCCAGTTTCTATAAAATTTAAGAAATGTGTTCACGAGTTCAGGACTTAATTTATAGGCATAAATATTAATACATACAAAATATGTATGTGTTATGTAGTTGGACTATTTACAAGTATATTCAATCAACTTCTATTAAAAACTTGAGGCAAAATTGAAAAAAATATTAAATAGAAACACAAAACAATTCTCGTATAATAATGTTAAATGTGCATTGATTTACTTCGATTTGGAAGGTTGTATTTAAAAACTCCAGGGTTGACTTGTTGGACGGGTGTTGTACTTGTTTTCCCATTAAACCCATGTAGAACTGGACTGCTTACTCCATTCCACACTAACTTCATACACCCACGATAGTAGAGGTCATCTTCATTGATTTTATCAATTGAGTTTTGACTAACTTCAGCAGCTAATCGATAAATATGCAATCTACTCGCATGACTGAAGAACCAATTTCCCGTAGATTGAATCTGAAAAAAAAGTCGATCACATTCATTTTGATGAATTTTCCAGACTGCGTTACAGTAGACTGTCAAATTTTAATTTTAAAATGGAAATAGATTTTGATGTAATTTATACTAGATCTATTCATTTGTTGAGTTGCGTTAGGATTCACTTGGATGAATTTTGTAAACGTCCATACACAGGCTAAAATATATTTACCCAATTGGCGTCAATATTTTCCGCCGGTTTTGGAAGTGTTTTGAGACAACGTTTCTCCATTGCAGATCTTTCATCTAAAGCCAAGACACTTTGAAGACTGATCAAAATGTACAAAAATGTACATGAAACGAAAAATTTCAACATTGTGTTTGGAAGAAAAAAAATACAACTTATATATTAAAGTTACTAGAGTGGAGTTCAGAATTCAATAATATTACTTTCCGGCAGAAAAGTGGAGAATGGTGGATAAAATTGTTCTGTACTCTACTTAAATATTACAGAAATTGGCTAATAATGTATGGACTGATTGGCTTAATTTTTTTCCCTGGACTTAATAGTTGTCGGTTGACTTTGATCAACTTTAGATCCATCGATCAGTTTATACAAAGTAGAAGCGAATGGAAAGGTCAAGTTCAAATGTTATGGGTAGTAATAAATGAATTCAATTGCACATTACAACTATTTAATACTAATGTGTAGCATCTGAACGTCTGGCGATTAAACATTAGGATAATTAGGAATGAATATACATACACGTCCATTAACTTATCACAAGACAAATCACCTACAGCAAAGAATCTTAAAATCTTATTATCGGCTAAGGCAACGTTTTCCAAACGGGACCATTTTGTAAAAAATCTTAGTGCAGATCTAGAAACCCATCGTGAATACAGGGTGACCTGGAATAAACTTTTTGACCAAATGCATTTTGGCATTTGCGTCGAATAATTTTCGGACCAATTTTGAGATGTTATTTTGTTCATTTTTTTGTTACCGTCGATTTCAGACGATTGAGATTTCAGAAAATGTGATTTTGCATTCAATCCAATTGATTCCTTTGTGTTTTTTCGTTGAAGTTATGAACCACCTCGTGCAGAGCTGTTTGTTTGTCCAATTTTTGTCGAGAACGTTTTGATGGTGAAATGTGCACGGAGACACGTGTAGGCCGGTTGTTAATGAATCTGAATCACAAGGAATAATTATCTACAAAGTTACTAGTAGTTTATCTAGCAATCGTCATCTGTAATTTTTCTACACACCAAGAATATTATCCCAAACTTAAAGTGTGAAGAAACATTTCGAATTCTGAATCAGTCATCGATGAAAAATGACATAACCTATACTAACGAGGAAAGTACCCGAGGTGCGCCACTCCGATTTTGCCCGAATCGGTTTTGTTCGAAAGAGTTACCCAGAAAAAAAATTTGAGTAAAGTGTCCTAAGCACTATTGAAAGTTCGATTTTAAAAAAAAATGAAAAAATTGAAAAAGTGCAAAGAGGAGGCTCTTTGTTCTTAAGATTTTAGCATGGAATATCTCATAGAAATTTCCTCCTTAACTGATCTCAAGACCCAAATTTTATTTTAATCAGTTTTTTAATTAGAAGATGAAAAACCTCGTAACTTGACTTTGAATGTATTTTGACCCAGAAATCAATATCAAATTAATATTATAATATGATTTATGGTTTTTGGGCGCAAATACATCAAAACATGCCAAGTTATGAGATTTTTCATCTTCTAATTTATCATTCCGAATATTCCAATAGTGTTCTCATTTTTTTTGATATTTGAAAAGAAAAATTGAGTTCAAAGGTCAGTTTTAGGAGATAGGATGTCACCTACTAAAATCTTAACAACAGAGAGTTCCCTCTTACCACTTTTTTTTCAAAAATTCCAGACTTTTTTTATAAATCGAATTTTGAGTAGTGGGTGGAAAAACTATACTCTTTTTAGGGTAACTCTTTCGAACAAAACCGATTCGGGCAAAATCGGAGTGTTACACCTCGGGTACTTTCCTTGTTAGGTTTTGAGTTTCTTTCCATTTTGATTACATAAGGCACCCCTAACAGTATGAAAGGTTTCCACAATAGAAAAACATCATTGAAATAGCCACCATAGAATATTATATTGTCAGCCGGAGAGAATCGAAACCTCCACAACGAAATCATTTGAACCACGATAGTACTTATATAGACACTGCCTTAATAAACCTTTCTAGCAATTCCGTTACGACGTAAGAAACCTTGCGAATATTGTCGGAAAGCACGCACTTGGTCCGTCCCGCGTAATGATGTGAATCCGGGTTTGCGAAGATTATCCAACAACTCGTGTTCTGTCACATTATGTGACTCTGACTCTCATAATAATATAACATCCAGTAGATAAAGCCAAAGCTTTCAAACGAATTTGGCACTGAAAACATGAAGTGATTCAAAAAATATCATCTGCTAGTAGAAACTTCTCCCGTTATTCAACAAGTTTTACACGTACACAATTTTGTAATTTTCAAATTGAGTATTAAAATCATGCGTTATTTTTAGGATTGGTGATTTTGATATTTTTGGAGCAAGATGAGCTTTTAATTAATATATCATATGGCATTTTTATAAAATGCAGTCGTATAGGTTTAACTGATGTAAGCTGACGGACCGTAAAAATTGAGTCAGAATTTGAAACGAATTCAAACAAGAAATTCTAAACTGCTAATATCAAAAACGATGCAAACTTTATTTGTAAACGATCACAACATTATTTTTCAAATAAATCATCTCATCGGTTTTCTTTTGTAAAGTCACTCGTGGTTAGTGCTACTTGTGTTACTTCACTTCGGCTCAGATTTGTTTATTGAATTTAAAGTTACGGCTGGAGAGAAGAAACGGTATCTTGTTAAGCACATTATGTGCTTCAGCTTATACGACTCGCGAATAGTTGTTGTTCTAAAAATATTAAATTGGTAATGTTCCCAATTCGCATCACATGGCGGATGACTGGGCTCCTTAATTGTAGACATTTCGCCGACCGACAGGGACAGGATTTCCCATCTGCTTAGCGTTCAGAATGTTTTGAATGATTCACTCTGTTCAGCCGACCATCACAATATTATTCAATATAAGACCTTGTCTGTATATGTCGGATAAAATCGAACGGTTAGAATCTAGACGCCAATCGCTAATATCATTCTCATCCAATTTCTGCAAATACCACGTTATGCATTATATCTGTGCATTCATAACTCGGGTTTTAGCATAGTACACGTAACTGGATCTCAATCGTTGAATTCGAAGTCGTCCTTTACAAAGAAATTCGTATTTAAACTGAATTGGATGAATTGGTTCAGGGTTAATACAGGGTTTTTGGTATCTCATTTGGCATAAAATTTTTCATTATTTTTTCAATGGAAAAACTGAACCTTTCAGGTGTTCGCGAACTAATAATACGCCGCCTCGGAGGGGATTTCATCATCCAACAAAATAAATTAAAAATAAGTAAAATACATATAAAATACAATTCAAAATCGGAGTTAGTTTGCAGAAGCATGGCGACCGCGACCTTGGCATTGTGCTATGCCATGCTGCACATAGGTAACCATACTTTACGAATTTTGAGTAAGTTTTGAAATGTTGTCTAGGGAATCTAACCTTACTTGAATTGGAATTACCCCTGACTTTTTGAAGTTTGCATATATTACTGTAATTATGGATTTTCATCTTACTTCGGGTTTTAACGGGCCGGGACTATTGCGTGTTTCATTTATCGGCACGTTTCAATACTATCAGAGGATTCTATCATTCCGATTTCCCTGCTCGGATAAAAAATAGATTGAAATTGAGGTCAAGACCAGGCCATTGTGGACACCCAATCCGAATAGTGAAATTTTGTAAAATATATGTAAGAAAGGCGCCGCGACTGCGACGTCAATTCAGCACATTCATTGACATTTGTCTTCGATTCTTTTCTTTTTGTGATGAAAGTAAAGATAAGAAACAAATGGAGTATACCAATAACACATCATCACTTAATTGTCCGCCGCCGGTATACAGAATTGATGAAAGACGCAAAGTTGACATAATCGTTATCTGTTATCTCTGCTTTCCTGGATTTCACGGAGGACTTGACTACCATTGAATTAAAGACACTCTCCATCTCAATGTATGAAGAATCAACATATCCAGTGGCTAAATACACACTCACTTGTCTGTTTAAAATTAAAGTTTACGAGCCCCTACCTCGGTTAACAGTTGTTAAAATTGTGTATATTAGGAAAACTTCTACGAGGGATATTTTCGAGGTGCGGCGTAATTTTTCGATCGAGCTAAAAAAAACAATCGACTTGTTTTTAGCATAAAACCAACAAGGAAAACGCATTTGCTGCAAATTGAAGATCCGCCAAGTGTCTCGGTCCCGGTCAAGAATATGAACATTTTGCTGTTTAGTTTGTTCCGTAAGGTGCCGGAGAATATAAGCTTTAAATATTAAAAAAAATATTGCAATGAACCAATAACCTAAACTCATTTCAAATACGATCGGAAAGGAAATTGATTAAAAATAGAGGGCTAAGGCCCAAACATTGATAACAGTTTATTCTGAAGTTCTTGAACTCATGGTGTCCGCACAAAAACGGCCCTGGTGAGCGAATTCACGATGAGTCATGAAAAGTTGTACTGAAAGCAGTAGCAAAATTTTTATCGACTGCCTGTCTTGTCTCATAATATGTCGATAATGGCGCAATGACAATAATGTAATGCAGAAATGTCATTCGATACTTCATTCATTCATTTATTAAATAATATCGTGTTGAATAATGTAATAAGATTTGACATTATGTAATGTGTTAGATTACGCAAGCACGTGGATTTGTTAAATTGCATGTGAATGTGACTTTGAAAATGTTTCCAGGGCGAAAAACCCGGAAACAATAGGAATTTTGGACGGTATGGCGGTTCATGGTTGACATGAAGGAATTGAATGATGGAATTTTGCCAGGATCGATCAAATGTGAAGGTTAAAAAAAGGGCAAGTTCCTCTACCCGTGCGTCAATGATGTGCCCGGGTATTAGCCGCCGCCGCTCCGAGTTTTGGCGAAAGGACAAGAAAAAAGTAAATTGCTAGTTCCTAGTTCCTTACAACTTCCAATGCAATTTCTCCTAACGTAATATTTCGCGCATTCTCGACTCTAGATTCTAGATTCTAGAATCTAGAATGTACAATAGTTATGTTACGTATAGGATGGATCAATGAAGTAGCCAAGCCAAATCCAAAGTCACCCGTTCCTTCTTCTTCCTATTTCACTCCGCATTGAAATTTTCAAGAGAGCAGTTCAGTAAATAAGAAAAAAGGATTCACAAAATTCTCATCAGTACTTTACGTTGATTTGCCAATTACTATTCTTAGATACTTTTTCTGAGCTGTAAGTAAAAATTATCCATTTTACCCGGGGATCTTCCCCTTTATTTTTGCGGATTATACATTGACTCCGATTGCCAAAAAAGACGACACCCCCTATTCCACCTCTCGCAACTTTACTTAAATACAATTTACTCCATTCTTTCTAATTCACTCTTTGTCTTAAAGTCGACAAAAGGACAAGCTCTCAAATATTCTACCCTTTTGTTGCTTGGAGTAAGAAAGATTTTATTTTTTTTTGAAAAGTTTCAAATTTTTGAAAAAAAATATGGAAATTTAAATTTTAAATGAGATTTGTTATAGTGGCCATATTTTTTAATTACGTGATTGTTTTTAAATACGATTTAGAAAGGAAACTACCAGAAATCAAAATGGTTGACGCTGCTGTGGCTGAGAAGTTGGACGCTGGATTCAAGAAATTGCAGGCTGCTACGGACTGCAAGTCTTTATTGAAAAAGTATTTGACCCCGGAAATTTTTGATAAATTGAAGGGATTGAAGACTGGGTTCAACTCATCTCTTCTTGATGTCATCCAATCTGGTAAGCAATTTATTCGAATTATACCATTATTTTGAAACTTTTGGAGTCGGGGCGAAGTGAGACAGAAAGAATAGACCAAATGTTCCAGAACAATTCTAAGGCCGAGTCTCCTACATTTTTGGTCACCAAATAATTTAGTGCTTCAGAATTTTGATAGACCAATTAAGTGAGTTCGGACAGTTCGGAGCCACTCCTTTACAAATAATTTAGAAGTCGTGCAGACAGTAGGCTGGAACTTTCGGGGTGAACATTTTGTTTGTCTTGTACGTGTACATAATACGAGTAATTACAACAACGTTTAGAATTTGTATAATAATTTCCTATTGTACTGCAGCTCTTCGCTTATAGCAAACAGAAGTGATTGCAGTACAGGCAACTTTAACAGCAGTTCTAAGGACAATTAATTTGTTGACGAAGTTTGATAATTTATAGCGTGCCTCTATAATCCAGCAAATCATAGGTTGAAGGTTTCTCTACTGTCTGAGTTGGCCGAATAGTAGAAATTATTAAAATTCCAGCAAATTAGCTAAATAATGCTGTTCGTATTCGGAAGTGACCTCAATTTAAAATATGACCTTTAGGGTAGTGTCGGTAGATTTTCTACTAGGAACCGCCCATGAATAAAATTAGGTCAACCAATTAATTCGCAAATATTAAGGACGATACATATAAATTATTAAAGATATTATTAAGGATATCTTTTACTAAAATATACAAAATCGAAATTAAAATAAAAATAAAAATTCGAACACTTGATTTAGAAGATTCTTCATAAGAATTCATTGACATCATGAACCTCAAACTAATTTTCGAAATTTCAGTTCAAATTTCGCCTCATATATTCTCGCTTCCGTTAAAGTTTCGTATATTCGTCCTCGTATTTTCAATGTAATATTTTTTGCTAATTTTTCAAAAATAATTTGGTGTATTATATTCCAGGTGTTGAGAACTTGGACTCCGGAGTTGGCATCTATGCCCCAGACGCTGAGTCTTACGCACTCTTCGCTGACCTCTTCGACCCCGTCATTGAGGATTATCACGCAGGGTTCAAGAAGACCGACAAACATCCAGCCAGTGACTTTGGAGATGGTAGCGTATTTGTAAACGTTGACCCTGAGGGCACATATGTCGTTTCTACTCGAGTTCGGTGCGGTCGTAGCTTGGATGGGTACCCATTCAACCCATGTCTCACTGAGGCCCAATACAAGGAGATGGAGTCCAAAGTCAGCTCTGCTCTGACCGGCCTCTCTGGGGAACTCAAGGGCACCTATTACCCACTCACTGGAATGACAAAGGAGGTTCAACAGAAGCTCATTGATGACCATTTCTTGTTCAAGGAGGGTGATCGCTTCTTACAGGTAAATCAAACGAATCGGAACGCTGCGGTATAATAGGTTTGCAGGGAAACTATTCAACTTGGTCACTGGTTCAATTCCTGCTCATCACAATTTCTCTTTTTATCCAAATATCATTAGACATCCATCAGACGCGTGGCCTGGGGCCGCTAGAGTTACTTCTCTAGGCAAGGGTAGCATAGCAATGATAATGCGGATCTATAACTTGAAACGTATAAAAATAATTGGAATCGGTGCAAAATCTGACCCCATTTTCAAAGGCATACTTGCAAGAGACAATGAGCCAAAATAATTCGACGATTCAAGCTGGTCCCGACATGCGACAAATAGCAGAACATGTTATAAGATATTTTGTCAATTCGGACTAAATTTAACGGGTTGTTCTATAATAAGAGTGGGTATGACATTGACATTGAATTCACCTTCACCCAAATCATTTCACTTGAATTCTTTTTGGGAATCTACCAGAAAATTAACTTTGACCCTTGAACAAAGTAAGTATTTTTAGAAGTGTTGGAATCTTAAAATCGCTTCGTGCCAAAAGTTCAGTGGGTTGTTCAGAAAACTAGACTTTTGTTCAAGGTCATACGTAGGGTTCAGTCAACTGCGCAATAACACAAAGTGAGATTCTCAATTGCATAATGAAACAAATTGGGATATTATTAGCTAGGAATCTCCTGATAGTGTCGGATCTCAGGTTATTACACACAGCAGATACCACTTTCTAACATTTCGTTTGAAATGCTTTATAATTTTGAAACTGGATTTTGTAATTACAAATTTTCAAAAATCAGGCCCTTTTTGAAGG
>JAQGCA010002015.1:0-15129 GCA_034698945.1 Protaphorura quadriocellata
GTTTAACAAGCATTGTATCCATCCATAAACTGGGGTCAAGAAAATCGTCGTACTCATGGTCACCCTTGTCAAAGATGTAATATAAAGAATATAATATAATTTACGAGATTCCCTACGCACGGTCACATTCGGCCAATATCCAACGTGAAAATTTTTTCTTGCACTCATCACGTGAACAATTTGCATTAACATTCTCTTCGTTCTGATATTTTGCACCAGCGATTGAGAAGCATTCTTACGATATATAGAATAAGGTTGGTTAATATGTAAATTATTTGCACTTCTAGGCGCATTTGAGTGCAGCTCAGAGTGTGTCGAAAATATTTCTCTAAAAAATAGGGAGCACTGGGATCAATAATATCTTCACATATAAGTGCATAAACTTGACTTTATGTACGGCTGATTATACCAAGCCAACACAATTCATTATTCATATCCGTGAATTGCGGCATTTTAAAGGAATCTTTCAATCCGTTCCAGCTGTAACATGAATCGCAACCCGTGAAAACTGGCAAATAGGTAATACACGGAAAAATTAGACTCTTGACTCAATCACTAAATTGACATTCGGAAAAGAGGTCGCAAATTGTACAATATTGAGACTTTAGCGTAGAACATGCGTGTCAAGTGAGATAAATGATAAAGTAATGTAAATGTGGAATTTTATATCTGATTAAACTAATTGACATCTAATTAAAATATCGGGAAGAAGACGAACTGAAGGATCAGTATGGAAATGATTGATAATGGTACACACAATTGAAGTTCTGTGAGACCAGTAGGTATACGACGGCGTCGTTTACATTGAATTTTACTTTTGAATGGACACAAAAATTTTATGTTTTTGTCGCTACCCTACTATTCAGGCACCCGCGTTTCCAAGGTGCTGTGAGAACATATTTCTCAAAAGCCGTTGCGTATGAAATGTATAAAGCAATGTATTTATTTCATATTTTATTCAAAGTGGTTACTTTCTTTCCTACTGCTAGGAGTACCTATAAAGTGAATTCTTCTTTTCCTATTACTTTGGATACCTCTAGAAGAGTAGTTTCACTGCATAGAAGTAATTTCCCACTACTAGGATAACGTATGAAGTGATGATGGTGACACTACATAGAAGTATTTCCTTAATGTTGGGGAACTTTGAGCACATTCAAACTTTGCATACATTAAATTTTAGCATAATTACTTGATTTTCATTTTTGGAGAAGTCCTGTGAAATATGGTTTCCTGCGGTGTGAATATCGTAATAAGGCGTTCCGCGTTCTGACTTGTGAAAATATATAAAATTTTATTGGAGGCCTCTAGACCCAAGCGAAATATTAATATCTTTTTCTTGTTCGTTTGAGATGTATACTTGAGAAAAAGATTGTTCGAGCTCAACCGACTTTTTTTTGAACGTCTCGTGGTTCCCTCGTCAGAACAGAAGTGAATGAGCCGTGATTTTGAGGCCGGGTTCAAATTTCTTTTCACAAATTATGATTTCGGCTTGGCTGAATTATCGGGACTAGCCGAGCCGAGATAGTTTGGCTTGTTCCCACCCCTACTAGAAACGTAGATTAAAAAGCCGAGACTCCTCACTCTAGACGGGTAAATTAACCGCGGGTATTGTTCTCGTAACCTTGGGTCCGCGACTGTTAGTAATAATGGACGTCGAATACAAGTCAGAAGCGGGAAATATTTCTACATGATACGTACAGAATGGGACAATGGTAGGAGATACTTGGACTTAAAATGAAAAGATGTAGAAAAAGTTGCTTGATTCAATACTTCCTGTAATTCTCCACAGTTTAATTAATTGAAATCTATTTCTTATGGGGCACAGAATAATGTAAATATTTCTATTTCTGGAACGGGTTACGCGTAGATTAGAAAAGTAGGCACAGAGGGGTTTGGCGGGGACTCATACAGACTGGCGGCGATACGTAATACAGCATACAAATCTTAGAGAGAACATACAGTAAAGCTTACAAAGTGGAGGAATAAATTAGAGTATACGACCTGGAGGGGAATACATGTAGTTACATACAGAACCATGGGGATACGTATTGTCCATGGGGGTACATATAAACTGGCGGGGATACACGTAGTAGCATACAAACTGGAGGGGACGCATATAATCCATGGGGATACATGGGGATGCTCACAGAATTGAGGGTAACCACGACAACCTGGACTAGTGGTCACTAAATTGAAGCTACTACCATCCATAAAACATTGAGACATTAAATTACTAGAATTCATCCCCGGATATGTGGACTACACCCGCCGATATCTAACAGTGGTTTTGGTGTGAGAGGTGTGACAGGAGTGAGCATGGCGTGACAGACAGACAGATATTGTGATTTTATAATTTGTATGCCCTTGCAGGACTGCGTGCACGGGTTAATAACAATTCAAAAAAGGCACTTCCCCTGACGGCGAAAATAACCCAACTTCTTTCCAATCACGGTCGTAGGCCGGGCTAGTTGCTAGTATATAGTAAGAGTACTAACCGCTGTGAATGGTATATCGTGCGGTTGAGACCATAGGCGCGTAAAGATAGGAAGACTAAATCTGGTTCTAGTTGTCTAACATATGCGATGTGAATACCAGATTAAAATTTGCATAAAATATGCGTCAACTCAGTAAAGGACCACAGTTAACCACAGATTGTTAATTTGGGAGTTTGAGCTCTACGTTAATCGTGTGCATAAAATTATTATTTTCACCCGTGCTATTTACAACTATACATTTAAAATGTTCCTTGTTTCCTTCATTGCAGTTTTAATTATAATGATAGTTTGTCTGCACTATTATGTCAGAAAAATTCGCGCACAAAGTAACAAATTCCCACCAGGTAACTTTTTAAAAATGCTAGAAATGTTGACGTGATCTTATAAAAATTCTGATAATTTATTTTGAAAAAATTTAAAAAGGACCATTCCCCATTCCTGGCATTGGGAAGCTTTTAAGTATTCTCATGGCTGACAAATATCAACCCGTCGTGGCTTTCAAAATCTTAGCGGAAAAATATGGAAATATTTTTAGTTTTCAACTTGGAATTGTACAAGCGGGTCAGTGTAAAGCATTATTTCGTTTCCGATTTGTTTACAATCATTTAGAATTTCGAGCGTTTCTAGAAGGTTTATTCTGACACGTTTTGGTGTTTGTAGAGTATTTAAGTTGGGACTCAACTTTTCATAATTCCTAGATTTACCACAAATCTCTAAACATTTTGACCTTGCTTAGATTCTACTCTGAACTTGGATCGAACTGGTTTAATTAGCAGAAACCTAACTTTGAAATTCCATTATTCATAATACTGTTGTGTAAACTGAGATTGCTTCTATTTAGTGTAGTCCAGTCAAAGAGACTCAAATACGAATCCAGGATTCCAGGGATATCTTGGATTCCCGTCATATACTTGAGCGTAACGTCTTAATTTGCTATGCTTTAGTTTCAAAGCGCGTATAACTACGATGCACTACAGTAGTTTATGTATTCAAGCACCCGGACAGTAGGGATATAACTATACGAGGAAAACCGTCTCAGGAGTAGTAGAGAGGGTGAAGGAATTGAATGTCATTGTGGAAAGTGGTTTGTAGAATTAATTCATGCTTTCTGCGACAATAAGGGTTAAAATTTTCAACAATCTGTACATTATGTGAAGAGGAGACTGAAGTGCTAGGTGTATTACCACCATGTTAAGAAAATAAAAGAACTTTTTTGGTGCTTTAGTTGTGGTGAACGGGCGTGAAGCTTTGAAAGATGTTCTGACGAATGACGCGTTCCTTACGAGAAGTGAAGACGAATAGGTGCTGGATCTAAATGCTGGGGAAAAGATTGGTAAATGGGTTTGGGGGAGGGGGGGTGCAGGCAACGCCAAGCCACTCTCTTATTTGGTTCGATTCTGACGTGGGTTAATTGCTTGTATTATATAAGACAGTACTTGAGAGGACTAGTCAACGATTTCAATGATTCCGGTGACAATGGTTTCAGAATTCGCCGGATGCGATCTATTGCAATAAAAAGTGAATAACTTTACTTCGTCTGACGGGAGAGATAACCTAATTTCTTTACACCCATTTTGTGAGGAAACTTTTGGTCGGACCTATGGTCAGACAAAGTCAGACATGTAATTACGACCAGTGTATGAAATGTAAAAAGCATTTCTGGAAGTAAATGGTAGAAACAAAAAATCCAAAAGAAAAAGAAACATTCGGTTGAGGTGGGGAGAAACTAACGATTTTTAATTGCTCATTTGTGAGAAAACTACAAGGCATAATTTGATGAAACCAAACGTAGATAATTCCTCGTGGCTTCACTTCTGGGCATAAAGAGTGCAAAATGTCCCTTCCCCTGACGGAGTCGTGGGGCGGGATGCGGTGGGGCGGGAGGGTAGTTTATTTGGGGGAGTGTAGGGAGTATAACTTATTTTTTAGTTTATAGGAAATGGCCACAGAGTATTAAAATCTGTCCAGAGAAGCGGGAAGAGGGAAACTTGAAAATATCTTTTTGGAAGTGTTACAAGGGACCAGGCGTAACCCGCAGAGGTGTAAAGTGTGGTCGGCCCTGCCCGGCCCTACAAGGCTTCCCCGCCCGGGCCGGCCATACAAGGCTCCCCCGCCCGGCCCGGCCCTACAAAGCTTCCCCGCCCGGCCCGGCCCTACAAGGCTTCGTCGCCCGGCCCGCCTCTACATGGCTTCCCCGCGCGGTCCGGCCCTACAAGCTGATAAACTTTGTAAAATAGTTTGGTTTTTAATGGATTTATCGGTAGACATTTTTTAGAACAATATTTATTTAATCTCGAGCTTTCGGGAAACAATCGTTCCCTTCTTCAGGAGAAATATCCAAACTAGGTCAACGTAAACATCGTAAACAGAAAAATTTGTTATACAATTTTCGAAGATTGACGAGATGGTAGTGAAGGTGGTCCCAAGGTGGGCAGAAGTAATGTAGTCCAAAACGGGCTCATTTGCATTCTTTGGCTTTGGTTGATTGAGTGGTCATTCTTTTGAATATATAACCCTTCCTTAAATTTTCGGTGGAAATATCTAGGCTCCATTTCTATCAAAGTTTCTGCGTTATAAAGGACACGATGGTTCGGGTTGTTCATCACATGATTCGCTATGGCCGATTTTGTGTTGCGATTTTGTTCGTCTCTCTGATGTTCTTTTAAACGAATCGCAAGTTTCCTACCAGTTTCTCCAATGTAATCCGAACCGCAGTCGCAGGGAATTTTATATACTCCGTTATAATACTCCGATTTGTAAAAATACTTTTGACATTTAATTGTGGAACAAATAAACCGACAGAACTTATCTCAGATCTATTCCTGTCGGATTCCGAATATTGGAAAGCGACCCAGCGCTATTGTTCTCGGACAATGGCGTTTTTTGGCTTTGGGAGAAAAAAACAATGGAAGCTTTAATCACAGAAGAATTTCATGAACTCATTCGTCATATTAAGAAATCGATGGAGCATGGGATTTTTCGTATGGAACACACATTCAATCTGACGACTGTGAATATAATTTCGAGTTTCCTCACTGGGACAAGATACTCCCGCGATGATCCAAAATTGATTGTAGTTCTTGTTCGCCTGGAAGAGTAGATGAAAAGTATGCAGATTTGTGGGATTCTCACGGCCTACCCATTCATGAAAGACTACTTTCCAGTCATCAGTGGCTTCGCAGCTCAACAGTCTGCCAATACGTCCATGCAAGTGTTCATTAAGGTATTTGAGCAAGTCAATCATACAACACGATTCCTGTATGGAAATAATAATCCCACCCCACAGAGGTCACTAAAGGTCATATCCCACTTATGGTCCATTGTATACAGAATTTAGCTCGTGGGATTGATCACGGTTCGCCAATATTATAGGCAGGGACGTTAGTATGATACCACGCGGTGCAATGCACCAGGGCGCACTGAGGCGCAGAATTTTTAACTTTACAGTATACCCCATATTTCAAAATATTGGAGATAAATTTATTTTTATTTTCCCTGAAAATATTGGCTTTCACGATGTTTTGTCAAGGAAAGCCAAAAAATTCGCCGCCCTACCAGCCGATTACGTAGATAGATAAGATAAAGTGCCTTTATTGTGTTTCATAAGCAAGCCCACAACACAAAACTCAGACCCAGACCCACACCCAAATACAAATACAAAAGTCACAAAATTCTGCACATATTATTACAAGAAATATCGAAATTACACGAACGTACCCACACATATAATACAAATATCATTACAACAACAACACAACACAAAACATCACAAACTGAAGTAAAAACATGCTTTAAGGTGGATTCAGATCTCTTTTGCGGCAACGTTTTTTTTAACGCGGCGCGTTTTGTTTTTTTGCCGCAAAAAGTAAAAAAACGCGCCGCGTTCAAAAAAACGTTGCCGCAAAAGCTATCTGAATCCACCTTTAGAATAACACCTAAAAATATCATGAATTAGGACAATTGCACATTTTGGTGAAAACCTGACGCCAGAATAGCCAATCACAACAAAGAAAAAAGACAATATCATTTATCTTTTTTACGTCATCGACCATAAACAATCATTGAAAATTAAATTGACTAAACCTTGTCACGTTGTAAGATTCTAGAAGTTGTACTCTTAACGCCGAGGTAACTCTACAACGTGTCATGAAATGATACAAATAATCGAATTCATTCAAATTACAAATCGAGCAGGTATTATTCTTGTCAAACTTATATCGAAACCCATTCGTAACGATAGCCTGTCGTTCATCACCCATCATCCTGAGCTGTGCTATTACGCGTACTTTGTTCATGCAATTATTTGAAAGAAGATAGTTACTGCACAATACATCATATTTTATCCTGTGGTACTTATTTGAAAAAGTAGATAATTGAACCCGCTGAAAATCCACTTTACTGTATTTTAGTCTAAAAGCTTCAGTCATTTCCTCTAGGTTTTCTGAGAAGTATTCTGTGTTAGCCCATTCGGTAGTGAAACCGATTTCGACAATCATTTTTCTTATTTGTGACACCCAATTGTATTTACCGCAATCCCGGTTTTCCGAATCTAACCGGACTTGTTCCCAGAAACAAATCTGAGGTAGACGACAAGGCTTCATTTTCAGTAGCTTAATTAGAAAAATAATAGTCCATTTAAAAATTACCAGCCGATTATGTACTTAAACATGCATTCTACTTTTTCAATATTCTGTCAATGAAGGTCGAAAAAAATATTGGCCAGGGTCGATTGATACGTTTTGCAGTTAAACTTACAGGGAGAATACGAAAAATGTAAGGTGAATTATACACTTTTACGCTAGACTGAGACCTGCTGCAAAATTAAGAAACCGAGAAAAATTTGCTCGCTACGCGTGCCGTGCCAATAGCAAAGAATCAGTCACATGATTTACCCAACTGGTAGAACTCAGGCAGGCCGAAACCAATTAGAAAATGAGAAATATTTCCGCGCGCCAATAACAATTAAGTATTCAGTCACAAAATTGACCCATATTGAGACACGCGCTCGGCGAAGCCGCGAATCGGTACCCCCGTTTTGAGATTTTTGAACAGCATCCCTACTTAGGGGGGTAGAGGGTCTTAGTAAAACTAACTTCAAACCACAGCAGAGTCCACAATGGAATTCTATTATCAGAGAATATTCTAAAATCATCCAATTTGCTAAAAACTTTGACTGCGCTATTGCATATTGATTGGTTATCAACACTAAAAAAATTAAGTCGCATCTATCTATCTATCTATCTACCTAGTAAATCAAAAATTGTAAATTACGAAAACGTTTTAGCTAAAAGCACACTAATCTTACAAACCTAAAAAATGTGAATGACAACACTTTGCATGATGAAATACTGGTGTGCCCATCATGATCGGCAGTCGATTTTGTTGATTTCAAAAACGGTCGTTGTGACGAACCCGAAATTCGACCAATTTGTCCCCAACCTGACATAATGTTAAAAAAGGTGGTTGGCACTTCAACGATTATGTTGAGCTGCTCAAGTAAGATTCTCATGAGTAATCAAGCTAATTCAGTAGCTTCGTTTTCAGCCGTATTTCAATAAGTTACGTCTAGGCGTGCACTCGTGGCATCAAGTCGAATAGAGTGAGATACTTCTGACTCACCCTGTATGATACACGAGGTGACCCAAACGGACTTTCATAATGTTAAACTTGGTGTTTCGTTAATTCGCTTGGCGTTAATTTAGAATATTCGATTGTTGGAATTTTCAAAGAAGAATCAAGGAAACTAAATTGAACATGACATTTTGAATACGGAAGAACAGAAATGAACGCGTGAAGTTAAGCGCTCTCAAAATGTACCGCGGAGATTGGACGAGGTCACGCGAAAAACTCTCCTATAGTTTATTCATATTTTGTATTCTCTCCTGTGTACATTCATTCTGGTTTTATTGTGAATGAATGTTGAGTAATACTTAATCTACTCGAACTTCCATTGCTCACATTCGCCACAACTATGTTATATAGTAACGTTGTTTTACCGATGACAAATAGAACCGAAAGAAAACCATGCGAAAATAAGTGCCTTCCAGGATAGAAATTATATTAAAAAAACATTAGCAGCTTGCGGAAGTTTCAAGATCAGTTTTATTCAGACGTCTAGCTACGTCAACAGTTCATTAATTCGAAATTTAAGGACGTACTGTTCCTCTCCCCCTGGTGACAACATATAAATAAATCAATTACAAAAATTGATTTTCTTTGTGGAGTATTGCGCAGAGTCTTTGATCTTTAAGACATCGTTATTCAGATGTTTATCCAATTATATATATTCCAGGAAATGTTGGAATCTTATCGCCAAGACGGTAACTACAAACTCAATCCTTCAAACTTTGTGGAAGCCATTCTTCAGAAAATCGATTTCCCAGAAGATCCAACTATCAGCGTGTTAAATTGAAAAGTCTCATTAGAGTCTCCTTGTTATAGGCATGGGCAGTTAATCGAGACTTCTCGACACGGGTCGATTTATCTCCGACATCCTCAAATGGATTCTTCTAAAATTGTCACTGAAGCTTCGTGAAAGGTATCCGGGGTTTATAGTGTTTCATTTTCTTCGAAAAAATAATTTCTCAAATTTTAAAAATAAATATTCGTTTGTACGGTCAGTGTGAACTTAAGGTCCAGAGCGTGTACCCTTAACGTTACTGACATCATTAAAATTATTTACACTTTTTCAATCTAGGTAAGCGAAATTGCTTCGGAGAGCAAGTCGCAAAATCAACATTGTTTCTTGGAATTTGTTGCCTAATTCAAAACTTTGAGTTTGACGCAGATGGAATAGCACCTGGTGATGAAGTTGTCCCAGGAATCACTCAAGGACCGCCCCCCTTCAACACTTTAATCAGAATTAGAAATTAAATATATTATAAATAAACCTAAGCAGTGGTAGAAATTAGTAAGTAGTAAGCTGATTTTATCAACTTTTTCGGGAACTATGACCAAAAAACACATCCTTTTCAATATAATTGTTTACGGAAAGGTTGACTATTGGCCCTTAATTTTATAGAGCATATAATTTAGAATTTACACAACTTATATATATATGCAATAAATCCAGTTGGAAGATCTGGTTTATACGACATCCAGGAAATTTCTGTCATTCAATGTTGTCTTGCCTTTTCTAAATATTAGTCAGAGCCGAAGCTAGGAATGGGCGAGTACGGGCATCCGCCCAAGGGCGCGAGCTGATGAGGGCGCAAAAAATTGAAAAAAATGATATAATTTTAATTGAAATGTAGTATAAAACTGAAAAAATTGCGGCCCTTCGGGCCGATTGTCAATTTTGTATTTCAACTTAGAGCGAACATGGAAAGAATTCTAGCGAATTGTCTCTTTTTTCAGCATGTTGTGAAGAAAGGTGAAAAAAACTACGCCCATCTGACCGATTGTCAATTTTCCTCAAAAAGCTTATTACTGAGAATACTGACAAATTTTAGGACGCAATTTCTCTTATATTTTCACCAAAAAACAACTTTTACACATAACTAAATCCAACCTAACCTCAAAAAAATTTCCAACCCCAACACATTTCGTCGGGAGACACTCTAACTAGTTGACCATTCCAATGATGAGTGATGAGAGACAATGAGGAGTGCAGAATAGATTACATCATAAAAATACTAATAAACCTCTATTCGAAATAAATTTTATAAGGGGCGATTTTTCTTCATTTGCCCAAGGGCGCCAAAATCCTAGCTTCGGCTCTGATATTAGTTCCCACTTTCATATGTCTAATCCTTATGTCTACTTCATCATTTTATCCCACAGGAGATCGAGTATTTAAGTTCAGAAGACGAACTTATTTTAGGAATTTCTATATCATATACAATAAGTATTAGATTTTAACTTGACTATAATTTTCCCTGTACTCAATCGATGCGTTTCAATTTTTAAAAATTACAATAATGATTTTATGTCAGGGGCATGTTATCAAAATTTGCCCAGGCTTCCTTGTAAAAACAAATTTTGCAGCCTACTATCAGAATGAAGGTCAAATAAGGATTTCGATTTAAGTTTAACATTTATAGAATATTTCAACTTAACGTCAAGATCAGCCTGTTTACTTGTGTACTTATTATAAATAGGAATGCCCCAAATCCAATATTGACATGTAAACACAGTTTCTTGTTAAACTTTGGTTGAAATAAATGCGTTGAACTTCGTGAGGGTTATGTTATATAATTCATAGTTAGTAATAACTAATAAATACGACGGGTCCTGTATACCCAACGGTTAACAGTTTCATTAGAAAATAAAAATCATGATTACAAAAAACATGAATGATAGTGAATGAGAATTTAAAAAATTTTGTTGATCTAAGAATAAAAATGGTATTTGTAGAAGGAAATGAGCGCCATCATTAATTCGGGAAATTTTGTTTTGTGAGATTTGTTTCTTGAATTTAGACTGCATGATGATTAGAGTTTATGCTCGGTAGTATCAATACTTGAAATTTAATAACTAATACTTAGCAAAAGAGGTCTCCGTCTCAGGCTCCACACACGGAAAATATTCAATTATGTGTAACTGTGGATTGCACAGGGGTGCGCCGTTGAATGTGATAACTTTTCGTACGCGTGTATCTCGCGTAGTTTGAGCCAGAGAATTTTGGAAAAATATATCCGAATCTTTGGACGAGTTGGGACAAGTGCCAATTTTTGCAGGTATCTTGCATTCAGTCATGCGGGCCAAAATGGCCGCGCAAGTTGAAACACAAACGAGAACTTACTCCAAAGATGATTTGCCATTTCGGAAGGTATTAAAAGGGTTGAAAGGTCACGGAATTGAATTATTTTTTGGTGGAGTATCAAACATTGTCAACTGTATCGGAAACCGCAGAAATCAAAGATGTTGGTTCTTCCATCACCGAAGCTTCGGCGTCCCCGTAAATTGAGGAAGAAATCACTTTATTCGTAAGATTGACATTTTAATCGACAAGTAGTACCTAGCCTAACTTATGGAATAGCAGGCGGCTTAATTTAAGCTGGCCTGGGGCGGCAAATACCAAAGCCCGGCCCTGGCAGTACCTGCCGAAATACTAATTATATTTAGTGTGTGCAAGTGCAAGGTGTCTCTCATCCGTACATATATGATCGTATATAGAGGCTACGTGGGTTAGACGTGAGCCTTTAGACTACACAGGAGTAATATACGCGACCCCAGCTTTCTAACGATACCCCACTTGCGCAAAAAAATTATCCGGCCGGACACCGGATAATTTATCCGGCCTGACAAAAGGCCGGATATCCGGTCCATCTGTAATTTTGACCTACTAGTAGAGCGGTAGATTTTGCCCTACTGGTTTAGTATTCTACCTACTGGTGGAGTAGTTAGTTGCTACTGCTCCCCTCTACTAAATAAACTAATCTAAAATTATTGACATAAAACTTGACGTTGCAAGAAGATAATTGATTTTCAGAAATGCTATTTCCGTCGGCGTTTACGAGGGAACTACCCTATGTGCTAAAAATCAATTTCGTTTGAATATTTTTTGTTCGAAAGTACTTCCCCCCAAACTACTAGGGAAAAAATATTTAGTTGCGACGGGCCTCTAGAGGCCTCCCAGAAAACTTTGTATTTTTTGAAAATCAAAACGCCAAAATCCTTATGCGCTTTAACGCACACAAAAACTATTTTCAAAGGGGGGACCTCAGAATTTTTTCAAGAAATCTTAAATTCTCACAAGTGCTAATACTGAAGCTGAATAAGGTTGAATGTGAACAAGGTACCCCTAGTAGTAGGGAAATACTTGTATGGAGTGCAAGAGGTATCCCTAGTAGTACGAAATAACTCGATTCGTGATAAATTCCTTGCTTGGTAAAGTATTCCTAGTAGTAGGAAACACAGTGAACGTCATTATCAGTACCCCTAGGAGGAAAGGCAAGGAACGACATCATGAGTTACCCTAGCAGTAGGAACCACACACTAATGATTCTAACATTGGAGAGCAACGGCAACAGTTTAACTATGTATTCGTAAAATTAAACTGAATATTTTGAATTGTGAAATTGGACTTAAGTTATTAAGAATTTACAAAATAGAATCACTACAATGGATATTGCATCCGACGAAGGGCCCTATTATAGTGAGAGAGAAACAAACAGTAATTTCATTTTCATGAAATAATTTTAACAATTTGGTTCCAAACAATATTTAAAACGCTTTTATTTTTCACATTCGAAATGCATTCGAGAACAAATTGAATAAATCGAAGCCAAGAATTAACGAGTTTTGATGATAGCACTGTACGAAGCTGGAGAAAGTGTGAGTCCAACCACGATTTCATTTCCTGGTGGACTTTCGGTTTTCTCAAATGTGAATTTCTGTAAGAGACTACACAAAGCAAGGAACAAAGTTGCTTTGGCCACTCGCTCTCCAAAACAATTCCGCTTCCCTATATTTTCCATCAGATAAAGTTTAGGTTTCACAACTCAAAAGCCGAATAATTCCGATCGTACAATCTGCGCAATGAGTCAGTACTTAAATTTTATACCAAGTAGTCTGTGACTGCATATCTCACTTATTTTTTGAATGAGCGTAGAACAAATTGGATAGGGAAGTAATTACATTATTTACCTAGTGAGAAGGAAATGAGTCGTTCAACGTGAGCCTCAGTATTTTCAGTCATGAATCGTTCAGGTCTAAAAACAAGAGGATCACCCCAATAAGATTCCTCCATATTAGCGCTGTATGGGTTTGCAATTATCAACGTTCCCTGTGGATCAACAAAATCTAATTTAATAAGAAAATGCACTACAAATTTAAGAAGAATCGAACCTTCGGAATTGCATAGTGACCCAGCGTTGAATCTTTAAGAGCCATTCTCATAGTAATTGGAGCAACATTCGTGATTCTGAGTACTTCAAGCACTACCGCGTTTGTGAATTCCATCCTCATTTTTAATATGAAAATAGTTCAAATTAGGATCCACAAAGTCGTGGCGTTCCTCCCAAACATATTGTACTTACTTTGGTTTATCAGCGAGAGACGGCCACCTGTCTGTACCGACGACTTGTTCAATTTCTTTCTGAATTCTTTGTTGAATGTTTGGATTTTGAATTAAATAGCGAATTGCAAAGTTGAGAGTATGTGAGGTCGTGTCACTCCCACCCACGAATAAGTCGTAGATAATGCTGATTAAGTTTTCATCTGTGGATCATTTAATGCATTTAGGGTAAACCTGGCTAGAATGCCCCACTCAATGAATATGTGCTAAAGGTTCCCGGGAATACGACTGCGTAGACCCTGTGCATTGATGTGGACTTTTAGCAGATTCCTCGAAAGTGGGGATTTCTAACACGTTTTGGTCTAATAGTAATTTTAATTTATTAAAAATGGATCATATGATTAACCTGTGAATATGAGATCTTGAGTACGTTTATCTTCAACATCAGGGCAGTCGATTCTTTGAAGAAACCGTTCTACGAAGCTCTGTGGATTATCCAAGTAATCGCCTTTCTGCCGAACGGTGGCCAGCAGTTCCTTCACAATAAAGACAAGAGTTCTTGATATTATGGTTAAAAATGGCGAGAATTAAAAAATAAATAGAAAAATTTAATTACATTTTACCTTGAGAAAAGTCTGCATAGCCACATTGGCATTGTGCATTGCAGTGTAGCCACTTAAATCTGGAGCCCATTCTTTGAGAAACGGGTATGCAGAAAGTAGTCCTCCGCCATGTTTGGCATTTTTCATAAAATCATCCATACTTTCTAACAAACCACGGAGGCGTGCATCGTCTTCAGAAAATCGTACTCCAGTAATAGACGTCCAAACCACATTGAGAAAAGGAATACTAAAGATATTCTCCATATGAACAGGTCCATTCGCAGCCTTCACTTTCAAGTTTTTAATGAATTCCTTGAACTCTTCAATTGTGTGAAGTTCGATGAAATCTTTATTCCCAAATCCATGGTCTTTCATTGTTCTTGTGCTGAAACGTCGGGTCTCCTTCCAAAAATTATGAACGGACGCCCCCAACCCTAAATGTATGTCGACAAAATTCGTATTTTGAGTTTCAAAAAATTTGACAAATTCTCACGTCCAGACAAAAATGATTTTAAGATTTTAAAGGAACTCATACCGATTGGTTTTCCAAATGTTCGGTCCAACCACCAAGCCTCGTGTTTTCTTCCAGTCATGTCGTCATTCGTCAAAAGTTCCTTCATTGCGTCGTATCCATTCACACTCACTTTACAAAATAAGAAACCAAATTAACGTTTCTAGAAATCTTAATTGGTCACAAAAGATGGACTTACCGGCATTTACAACCCCAAGCTGGATAGAGAATATGTTTCCATAAGTCTTGGCCATTTTTTGAAATGCAACAAACGGTTTTTCTTTGTCAGCCAGCAAAATTTGATGCAAGTTTCCTAGTCCAGGGATTGGAATCGGTCCTATATTACATAATAATTTAAATTAATAATACCAAATTGTTACTGGATATTTATATTTATATATGTATGATATACATTATTTATACAGGGAGGTTCACAAGATTTCAACCACAATTAAAAACGTTTATGGGATTAACTTTCTTGTGGTAATTATTAAGTCGTGCGACGTAATATACGGAGTAAATGACTTATTGCGGATGCCCAGTCCGTCTGTCTGTCTGTCC
>JAQGCA010002016.1:0-15124 GCA_034698945.1 Protaphorura quadriocellata
ACTCTTAATTCCTTTGCAGTCTTGAATAAATTGAAGGCCCAAATAACAGCGATATCCCATAGGGTCCTTTGTTTTGTTTTGTTAACTAAGGAGTTGATGGCCTAAATGAATGAATATCTAATACCTAATCGCTTGGGCATCAGAGCAAACACTTTTTTATTTTGAAATTCTTGTCTTACTTTGGGAATGATTCCCCAGTTTCTACATGTCACCACATTTCTACTACAATTTTTACTAAATTAAATACCCCATTTGTGAAGAAACTTCAAACGCTTGTACTGTTGAAACTTCAATTATTGCAGTTTCATTACTCATGTTTTGTTGCGATAATGAGAGGAAGAAATCCAAATCCACGAAACCATTAACAAATTTTGAAACTTGGGTATTAACATCATCTAAAATTGACTGCGTGTCCAAGACCATATCATAATTAGTTAAACATTTTTATTTAATCTTAATATTTAAAATTGTTTGCTCAAGCCTTTAGAATATTAAAAAACTTATCGAAACAAATAATCCATATTTTAAATAAAGAAACTGAAACGCAATTTATGGCGTAATTCGAACGATACAGCGGAGCAACCATCATAAGTACATTTGAAAGTGTAATACCTGACATTGAACAGGAATGTTTTCGAAATGCGGGTGCAATTGAGCTTGGAAAATTTCATTTCTAGTGTGAGACCGCGGAGGTCTCATATTTACCCACCAAAAACTCTTGAACGTTACTCCGTTGGCTCAAATTCACGCATAAAGTAGTTACGTTGTCGGTCAATTGTGCCAAATTGGACCTATTAGGTTATTGACCATGACCATATTCGTTTCGTTTGATGATCACAATACCGTGAAAGTTCATTGGTTAACACAAAGAGCCGGATCAAAATTTTATATCCTCGGAATGATGCAATAAAAATGAGGTTTAAATTCATTTTAATAATAGAGTGAGAGCCGCACGTTTGAATTGTTACATTCATTGTGGAATTTGTGTTGGTCTGTCCGCAACCGGCATATTTTCCAGCATTACTGATAGTATAAATTATATTGATGATTTCCGCACTCTTAATTCCCATAAGCCTTGACGTACTGGAAAACATGAAATTCAAAAATAGAGGGACCATATAAACAGCTGTAACTGTCAAAAGCTAAGATAAGAAGTTTATTGCTACCAAACATGGGGCGATAAAATTTCCATTGACAATCAGAACCGGAGATTAACTCAGACTTATGAGCTATAAAGTTTGGCACTATAGAACTTAATCCAGGTGACGCAAATAGGCAGTGAATTAAATCTCAACCATAATCAATTCTATGGAAACGTGTACGATTAGATGGTAGTTGGGTAAATCACGAACTTTGTCCATTTGGATTTCATTCTGGAAGCTTGTGGAGAACGCAAAGAAAAAATCTACTAAATAATTCGGGTTAAAATTTAAATAATTTCATATTCGGAATGGCTGGACGTAGAAGAGACAGGTTCGTTCTCATTTTATTATTTACAGAATTACCGGTCCGAATGTTGACAGCGGGGCAAACTGAAATTTTTGACCATAATGAAGAAAATTAAATAACTACCCAATAGAATTTGAGAACTTCACTAAAGTAAGCTGTCAAAAAAAGTTCAGGACGGTTGTGCAGGGTCCTGCAGAAAGTGTTTTGAATCTTACAGCAACCTGAACGTTTTGCCCATACCAGTAATACAAAGTCATAACTTGATCCGCTAACGTTATTAGGTGTACTGCCAAGATAGGATATCCATAAGCGTAGTGTCACAAGTTTGGTATTAAGAATCCCGATTGTGTTGGGCCCAAATCATGAAACTTCCTCATTAAAATTAACATTTTAATTTAAATACGTAGTGCTGCCGTCGGAAGCCTCCACGAGATGGCGTCCACGAATGACCTTAAGAAAGCCCTCCAGTGCCCAATTTGTGAGGAAGTGCCCTTAGCTCCAATCTATACTTGTTCCGCGGGTCACAGTATTTGTGGAAAATGTCGGGAAGAACTCAAATGTGGACTTTGTGGTGAAGATTTGTCCAACAGCCGGAATAAGGCAGTTGAGATGATCGTTGCTAGTTCCTCATTCTGGTGCAAATATATGGCAGATGGATGTCCAAAAGTCGTCAAAGGATCGGAATATCGGAGTCATGCAGAAGTCTGTGATTACAGGTATTCTTACTTCTACAGGGTGGTTCATAATGATTGAATCTCGCTGCAGCTGACTCAATTAAAGTCTCCAAGAAATTAAGTGAGCTATTGAAATACAATTGCCGAGGATTTTGTACATACAATACCTAGAGTACTGTAGATTGTCCTTGCAGGGATACCAATAATAGTTTTACTGCAAAATAACTCCAGTATTTTTGGGTCGAGTATACAAGACATACATTTTTCTAAATTTCGTCTATTCACCGAAACAGCTTGCCATCGAAAAATTTAATTTCTTAATCTATATTCGTTTGATAATTCTGGATCGCCGCACTACTGCTCGTTCTCAAAGTTTACAGATGAGAGTACTAAATATATTTGATGGTTCATACTCCAATATATTCGACTTTAGGAAATACCTTTGTGTGCGTAAAAAGAGCTGGATCACTATACTATAACCTTGTGTCACTTGTGTGAGCCTCCGTGTGCGTACAAAATAACTTTTTAAAGAAATCTTCTCCTGAACAGACGAGTAAAATGTTTCGAGTGGGAAGTGAATAGATGTAAAGGAGAAGAAATTCGGTTCAAGGATTATTTCAAACATTTAAAATCACAACATGAGATTGACGGATTCACGCTTCGTACAAATTATCTCACAATGTCCGAGTACTCAAATTGTTTGACCACTGGTAAGGATTAAGGATGAATCAAAATTCGTAATCGTAGAATTCAATAAAATTGAAATTTTCATGACATTTTGATAATTTGACTTGCGTTATCACAGATGGTCCATGGCCTGCCTTTTATTTTGAGTATGATGAAAACATATTTTTGAGGAACATGAAGGTCGAGGACTCAATTCTGTACATGTGGTTCACAATGATCGGGTCAGAATCGGATGCTGCATATTATCAAGTCCGAATTTCCATCTACATGAAGCACAGTGAAGTATGTAATCAAATATTATTTATAATTCTTGTTGGACCGTCCTAATTAGTATGACAAAATGTCTAGGGAGTCTTATACATTGTCTTCGCCGTATGGCAATCTATTTCAGGTTAGATTCCATTCCGTGGTAAACAATGCAAAGTTTTCTTGAAATCGTAAACACTCCAAATAAGGAATTCTTTGTCCCCAATATTTTATCCAATTGTTTAGTCCTGAAAATGGTCCCAGGATCCAACTGTTTTAAGAAGGAAGGTAAAAATGTGTTCGAGATCACAGTGTGAAATTTTAACACTTCTATTTCAAGTTTCTCGCGCACTCTGTCTGGAAAATGAATGTAATTAAAGAAAATCTATCCATAAATTTATTTCCGGGCTTAAGGATTAGGTTTTAAGATTGACATAGACGGGTTCACCATTTTTCAGCATCAGATTTTGACGTCTATTAACTGGGGCGGCTCAGGAAGTTTAATTGTCACTCGGTGTGTTAAGCTTCTATATTATCAATTCCAATCCGTAGAATTTACGACATGACATTTAATATTACTAATACAATACAAACCATATGTAAAGTATAATTTCGCAAATATTTACAATCGGTCGTGTTCTCCCTTCTGCACATAATGCGTTGTCTATGTCTATAAATGTAAGTTGTTAACGCACAAAGCTCACATTGATGCGAATTGTATTTCATTAGTTCCTAACTAACAAGGAAATCACTTCATATAACTACCAGGACCTTAATGGCATCCCCTGAGTGAGTTTATGTCAGAATTCGTCTGCACAAATGAAACACTTTTCTCGTGAACATAAAATTCCTGAGGTCCCTCCTGTGAAAGTTGAAAAGTCATGAAATGTACGCCACTTTTACTTTCTTTATTTCACATCATTCTTAAAATAACTATTAGATATCAAACTCTTTTCCAATATAGGTACATAGGTATATAATAATATTCAAAATAATACTTTCTCAAAATGTTGACATGTAGAATTTAACAATGTACCAGAAAGTCAAATTTATAGAAAAATTATAACACATTTGAAGGGGATCTCTCAGCATAGACCCAAAATTGAACTGAAAAATTTGGCTTCCGCTTTAACCCCTCTTCAACTTTCACGTGGGGTACCTCAATAACTTCTTGACCAAAATTTCGAAGATAGGCTAAAACAAAAGTACTTTATTTGTGCAGACGAGTTTTCACGAAAACTCACTCAATGCCGTTGTATTAGAATTATTGGATTCTTATGCTCAACTTTTATTGTTTTCTGTCATTACTCTAGGCGTCACGCTGTGACTGGATTTTACCGGTTTACTCAGTCCGGAAAACTGAAGAAGAAATTGAAACATCCGCATTTCGTCTATCAATTCCCACTCATCAATTGGAACGTTATTGTACTCAGAGAGCACATCCACATGGTGGAGAAATGTATCGTTATGTATTTGATTTAAGATATGAAATCATTCCCAAAAATTGATTCCTAATTCGGTGCTGTAAAAATCAAATTACAAAATACATGCATTTAACTGGCAACCGGAAAGAAATGTAAAGTATATTTAAAATAAATCAACATCAAGGGAGGGTATTAATCCTTTGTTCCCAATGCAATCCAACTGTGAAATTCTCGAGGGTACGTGAGATGTACATTCTGTAGAAGTCTCGAATAGCATTAAATTTCAAACATCATTTAATTTGAGAGGTGAATGCGGATTTCTAATGAGACTTTTACCAAACTTCGAGCAGAATATCTCAATCTAAAATACAATTTGCCACAAAATGCATTTTTGAATTTCTCTAACTCTACCATGTTTGCCTGTAACAAGTAGCAGAAGGTTGTGCCCCAACCTGTACTACAATACGAAGTAAAACCAGTTTAGTAGACTCATTATTTCCAATCAGAAAATAATTAATAATAATAATAATAATCAAGTAATTAATTAGATCTAATTAACTTCTGGAAAGCGAGTAGCTCTAAATTCTGAAATTAAAATGACTAAGTTATTTACAAAATACGAACTTAAAAAATATTTTGGTCATCTTTAGCTTCGTTATTGAGTAGTTTAGATATAGAATAGTGTAAGAGCGCAAATAGAACTTACATGAATAAGACTGAGCGTCAGGTTAAGTTTTGCCGACCGATGATGCCGCTCAACTCTTGAATCTTGTCTCAAATTTGAACAATAACTCAATAAGTAACTCACTTTATCTATCTCAAAATTTCGGCAAAATAACTGTTGAAATTGAGTTTCAGATGAACATTCTGGGACTAAAGTAAAGTAAAGTTGTACAGACCTAATCTGTATTAGTTTGAGAATATAATAATCGCCACACTACTGTGCCTTCACAAAATCTACAGATGAAAGTATTAAATATATTGTGCAGTGTGCAAAGTTCGAAGCCGGACGTGGTCTGCTCATATTTAGCGGTGACCATGAAATTTTTATCGACTTCATCCCCATTTAAGTATTGTTCTGGTGGTCAAGGAGTATGGCTGTCCAAAATTTGGGGCCAATCGCATTGGGGGCTCCTTCTCCCACATGCCGCCACGTTGATAACATTTTATCAGTCCGTCGTAATTAGCATGGCAAAATGGTCAGGTGGTCCAGTGCCTTGTCTTCACTGTATTTTATTCTAGGTGAGTTTAGATTTTGTTGGGTAGAGAATGGATAATGATTTCATTAGAAATCTTTCTGATTCTCCGAATCCTCAACGGAACAGAAAATCTATCGAGCTACAAGTTCCAAACTGGAAACCGTTTCGCTTTTTATTAAAGCGTGTTCAAATTGAAAATGAATCCAAAAGTTGTAAAGTTGTGTAAAAAATTGTGTAAGTTGGTGGCAATATGACTTAAATTTAGACCAAGAATAATCGGAACTTTAATTGTTTATACCCATTTTTCAAAAGTTTATCCGACATTTCTGAAACTACAAACAAAGACGGGACTCCTTGTGCACAGTAGTTTATATCATACAGGGCAAAAATTGTAATACAGACACAATAATTTTAAAGAAATATAAGAAAATGTACAAATGTGAGAAATACGAGGTTATTATTCGATGTTTTCTCGCCCCGCACGTCACTTTCTGATCGTCTTTAGTTCGATGATGGAATGCATGATTTATAACTGAATATTGCATGAGCGAATAAGCATGAGCATCTCAGTGCTTCGTCCATCAATTTTGTCGCTTTACTGCTCTACCTCTCGTCTTAAAATATTCAAATGAGACAGCAAATATATGAAAGTTCGTGTTGCTCACTTATCCATCTCAATATATCAGCAATCACCCTTGTCTTTCGATTGAGTCTATAAGAAAGATATAAATTCCATAAGAGGTCGAGGAGCACAATAGTCTTATCTAAATCGGTTTTAATTCGAGAATTCGCGATCGGCGCACTACTGGGCAATCACAAAAAAATGGAAGTATTAAAGCGGGTTACAGCTACTCAAATCATGAATCCTGTGTATCATATTGTTAGCACATAGGCCAGAAGGCGGTCACAGGAACCAAGAATTCGAAAAAAAATAGTTCGAAAACAAACTGCTTAACGGTCTCGTGGAAAACATTTTGTCGTCTTCAGTTTGATGATTGAATGCTAGTAGTTGATTTCTGATCGAATGTGTTGCGTACAAATAATACGTGAGTATGGATGAGAGTCCAAGTACATTGTCCATGTCGGCCTCTTCACCCTTGTCTCAGAGAAGATCAATAAGACTGCCTAAATCCGGAAAGTTATTATTATTAATATTATAAAAGCTAACTTTCATGTCTAAACCCAACACAAAAATTTAAACATTAATATTTGTAGATTTTCTGCCACTTTCAAGTCTAAACTTCTTAACAACTTCGGTTCGTGGATTGTTTATGACGACAGTTCCCGCTTGCACTATTTGCGCAATTTCTTAGAGCATTCTATTTCAATTATGACTAATGGATTTCATTAAATCATAATGATTACCCTAAATACAGAGAGAATAGTATTCCTTACGAACCACCCGGTACTGGCGTTGTCTTATATGTTAGATATGACCAATCCGGTTCTGATCATTTTGAGTCCGGTGAAGAAAGCACCTTCGCTCTCAAAAATTGCAACTCAATAAAATGAATAAATAGAAATTAAATTACACAAAAACACTGTATTATAGATTTTACTGATAACGTTACTACTGGTGATGCTGCAGAGATAGGATATCCATAAGTGTAGTGTCACCGGTTTGAAATACAGAAACCAGATTGTGATTGTTGACATCGTCATGTTAGGCCCAAATCATGAAACTGTTTTGTTGACATTTACATTATCGTTTATGTAGTGCTGACGTAGGAAGTCGCCGCAAGATGGCGTCCACAAATGACCTTAAGAAAGCCCTCCAGTGCCCAATTTGTGAGGACGTTCCGCCAGCTCCAATCTATACTTGCTCCTCGGGTCAAAGTATTTGTGAAAAAGGTCAGGAAGAGGTCAAATGTGGACTTTGTGGTTAAAATTTGTAAAACAGCCGTAACAAAGCAGTTGAGATGATCGTTGCTAGTTCCTCATTCTGGTGTAAATACATGGCAGATGGATGTCCAAAAGTCGTCAAAGGATCGGAATATCGGAGTCACACAGAAGTCTGTGATTACAGGTATTCTTAGATGTTGAACTTCAGCATGGTGGATCATAGTGATTCAATCTTAAGCATCTTCAGATTAAGACTTCGAAGAAATAAAGTGAATTAATACAATTACAGACGATTTCGTAGAAAATCTAGATTGCTGTGGAATGTCCGTACAGGGAATATGATAAAATTGGTATAACGACGAAATAAACCTTGTATTTTTTGGATTGTGAGTAAAGGTTTACATTTTATTAAAATTCGCGGACACTTGAAAGGGCTAAAGGAATAAACTAGAATTTAAAATTCTTAATTTGTATTGGTTTGATAATTCTGGATCGCCGCACTACTGTGCGTTCTCAAAATTTACGGAGGAACGTATTAAATATATTTAATACTTCATAATGTGTGAACCTCCGTGTATGTACAAAATAATGTTGTAAAAATTTTCTCTTAAACAGACGAGTAAAATGTTTCGAGTGGGAAGTGAACAGATGTGAAGGAGAAGAAATTCGTTTCAAGGATTATTTCAAACATTTAAAATCACAACATGAGATTGACGGATTCACACTTCGTACAAATTATCTCACTATGTCTGAGTGCTCAAATTGTTTAACCACTGGTAAGCATCAAACGAAATCCATCAACGTAGAATTTAATGAAATTGAAATTTTTGACAATTTGCTAATTTGATTTGCGTTATCACAGATGGTCCATGGCCTGCCTTCTATTTTGAGTATGATGAGGACATTTTCTTGAGGAATATGAAGGTTGAGGACTCCATTCTATACATGTGGTTCACAATGATCGAGTCAGAATCGAATGCTGCATATTATCAATTCCGAATTTCCATCTACATGAAGCACAGTGAAGTATGTAATCAAATATCATTTATTATTCTTGTTAGACTGTCGTAGTCGTAACTAGTACGGCGTCTTAACTGTATTTCGTGATCAACATGATCATATTTCATTCCACTTCAGGTAGATTACATTCGGTAGACAATGCAAAGTGATTGCTTGAAAGAAGTTTTTATGAATTTCCGAATCTTCACTGGAACAGAAAATGTTAAGAGCAACAGTTTCGAAACTGCAATTTGTTTTACTTTTTATAAGACTCGGTTCGAATTCTGTATAAATTGTAGGTAATGAATAATGGATAATCTGAAAATTGTTTAGAGCACGACTAATCAGAAATGCTCCATCAAATTAATTTGAATTTGTTATTTTCCGATTTTTTATTTTCTTTTTTTAAATTTACCAGTTTTTCTGAAATTCGAAACACAGAAAATAACGGTTTCTTTGTCCTCGATATTTTAACTTTCTGTTTAGTCCAGAAAGTGGCCTCAGAAACCAAAAAATTAAAAGAAGCTTAAAATGTGTACAAGATCGCTGTGAGAAATTTTAAGACTACCATTTTAGGTTTTTCTCGCACTCTGTCTGGAAAAGTTAAAGAAAATCAATCCACAATTTTATTTCCGGGGTTAGGGGTTATGTTTTACGGATTTCAGTATCAGATTCGGACGTGTTTTTACTGAGGCAGCTCAGAAAGTTTAATTGTCACTAACTCGGTGGGTTAAGATTGTATATTATTAACTCTAATCCGTATAATTAGTGACAAAAGTTAGTATTCACCGACATTTATAATTACTAATACAAACCACATGTAAAGTAGATTTTTACAAAAGTGTACAATCAGTGGTGTTTTATCTTCGGCACACATTGCATTGTCTATTTTCTTAACACAAACAGCACACATTGGTGCGAATTATATTTCAATAATGTCTCACTAACAGGGGAGAGTCATCAAAGGCCTACCAGGATACAGAATGGACACCCAATTTTCTCGATTTAATGGCATTCCCTGTGAGTTTGTCAAAATCCGTCTGCGCCAATGAAATACTTTTCTTGGCCCGAACAAAAAATTCCTCGGGTCCCTCCTGTTAAAGTTGAAAAGACATTAAAATGTACGCCAATTTGTTATTTCTATATTTCACATCAACACTAGAGACTTTATACTCGGTCGAATTCCTTCTTCAAAATGTTGACAGGAAAAATTTAATGATGCACCAGTAAGTCAAATTTAACGAAAAATTATAATGCATTTGATGGGCATCTCTCCACATAGACCCAAAATTGAACTGAAAAATTTGGCTTCCGCTTTAACCCCTTTTCAACTTTCACGCGGAGTACCTCAATAACTTCTTTGACCAAAATTTTGAAGATAGACTAAAACAGAAGTACTTCATTTGTGCAGTCGAGGTTTCCCAAAAACCCACTCAGAGGATGCCGTTGTATTGGGAATATTGCATATCAGGTCAAAGGTCCTCAGGGCTGGTAATCGGAATCGGAATCGGAATCGTAATCGGAAAATAATCGAAATTTTTACAATAATCTGAATCGGAATTAGAATCGGAATTGAAATTCTGAAATAATCGGAATCAGAATCAAAAATCGAAATCGTAATTCTAAAATAATCGGAATCGGAATCAAAAATCGGAATCGTAATTCTAAAATAATCGTAATCGGAATCGAAATTCGTATTTATTTGTGTTTTTGCGATTCCGATTTTAATAGTAAAAATTTGTAGTAAAAGTTGTTCAATTGGGCAAAAGGATGGGGATATTTCGCTTTTGCGTTCACAATTAGTGCAAGTCAGACGTTTTTGAAGGCCAGTTATGGTAATCGGAATCGGAGTTACAATCGGAATCGAAAAATAATCGAAATGTTTATGATAATCGGAATCCAAATTAGAATCGGAATCGAAATTCTAAAATAATCGGAATCGGAATCGAGAATCGGAATCAAAATTCTAATATAATCGGAATCGGAATCGAAAATCAGAATCGAAATTCTAAAATAATCGGAATCGGAATTGATAATCGGAATCGAAATTCTAAAATAATCGAAAAAATAATCGGAATCGGAATCGGAAAAAATTATTTCGAATACCAGCCCTGAAGGTCCTGGTAGGCATGTGATGATTCTCCCTGACAAGTTCACCTAAGGCATCGGATAGAACGAACGAACCACGCAATATGTCCTAGGGAATCGGGAAAGCCGTAAGGCTCTTCGTAGCGAGTGCCGGGCAATAATCCATCCGGTCCCATGTTTAATTCCTGAGAGATTTACTTCCCAATTCTTTGTGTGACTGGGCAATTGCACTGTGTATTTTGATTTTGATTTAGTTATCTGGACGGGGCGCCTCTACAGTAATTTCTGCTGTTAAGAGTCCCATTGTTTATACCAATTCTGGTTATAATACAGAATTAATAAATAACAAAATTAGGAGTTGAATTTTATCTAAAGAGTTTTAAATTGCTATAAAAACTTTGATGTAGACATTTAATTTTGTCACATTTAAGTTTGTCACAACCGAGGCTAGTTGTGTTTATCGCAGAAACGATATCTACTGTCTAAGGCTTATATTATCTATCGTAGATTCTTATGCTCAACTTTTATTGTTTTCTGTCATTACTCTGGGCGTCCCGCTGTGACTGGATTTTACCACCGAATAAACTGAAGAAGAAATTGAAACATTCGAATTTCGTCTATCAATTCCCACTCATCCATGGGACGTTATTGTACTCAGAGAGCACATCCACATGGTGGAGAAATGTATCGTTATGTTTTTGATTTAAGATATGAAATCATTCCCAAAAATTGATTCCGAAATCAGTAAATCAGTGCATTAAATATAAAATTAAAAATACACGTATTTAACTGATAACTCGAAAGAAATATAACATTTATTTGAAATAATTGAATTAAAAGGGTGGAAATCAATCCCTTGTCCCACCACAGACCTTTCAAAATTTCCATAACTTTTTTTTGAAATTCTACTCACCTATTTTCAAAATTACGAATTTTCCAAACCGGATATATTCATTTGGAACACTCTGTGCAATACAAAGCAAGACCACTTCAGAGGGCTCATAATTTTCAATCAGCAAATCGAATTATTTTAATTGATTTACGAAACAAAATCATTCATTTTGTAATTCATTTCTTGTAAGTGCATGCTCCTGATTCCGAAATTAGAATAATTCATTTTACAAAATACTTTTACCAATCATGAAATAAATGAATGGTATAGAGCACAAATAAAAGATACATGAATATACAACATTAGAGTCCAAGTGCATTGTCGACCAATATTGTCAGATTAACTCTTCAACCTTGTCTTCAAATAGCACAACAGATTTCAAAATTCTTTTAGGTCAAATTACATATCATCTATGTATCACAAAATATTATTGAGTCTATAAAATACATATTTCCTAAGTGATCATGGATTCGAGGATTTGTTGGACGTAATCTGAATTACTAAAGTTATAACCGATTCTAGTTCGAGAATTCATTATCGTCGCAGTACTTCCCGTTCACAAACGGATGACAGTATTAAATACACTGAATACTTCGTGCTCCAATTTATTAGACTTCACCAAATATCAACCGTCTTTTGCGGGTAAAGAGTTGAATCAGTATACAAGGTGTCCACGTGAAAGCGCACAATAGTTTGAAAACATTTTGGCGTAGTTACAAAAATTTATGGTACGGTCAGGTGGGAATTATTGATAAATTCTAATAGTTTATTTTATCAACGTAACCCACAAGCTAACCGTATCTGCTTAAACCGGACATTAGATTTGCGGCTGAATCCCACTGTCCCAATGATATTGATTGTGATGGTTTACGTTGATAAAATAAATTCTTGGAATTTATGAATCATTCGAACCTGACCGTCACATAATTTCTTTACGCCAAAATATAATAAAACAACTATGCGCTTTCTCGTGGACACCTTGTATATGAACCCCCGTGTGCGCACAACATAATTTTATCTCTTGAACAGACGCGAATAATAATGTCCCGAGTGGAAATGGAACAGATGTGCAAGAGAAAAAATTTGACTCGAGATTTATTTGAACCGTTTAAAATCTCAATATAAGATTCACATTGGTGGATTCACATTTCGTAATTCTGAGTACTCAAATTGTTTGACGACACCACTCGTACATTCAATTAATTTCTAAACTGAAATCCGTTTCACTTTTCATTAAAGCTGGATCCTAAGTATGACAGACTGTCCAGGTTGTAACAAGACGAATTCTTCGTGTAAATTCGGTAGGACAATGAATTAAAAAATGTACGAAGAAATGCCGCTTAAAATTCGACCAAAAATAATCGGATTTTTATTTGCTTTTACTATTTACTCACTTTTCATTTATTTTAAAGTTATACCGGTTTTTCTGAAATGCCAATCACACCAAAGACGAGACCTCTTGTGGGCAGTAATTTAGATTGTTTGGCCAGAAAGCGGTCTCAGATTTTTTTTAAAGAACACTAGAAATATCCGTGCAAATGTGTGAAAGCACTTCTATTCGAAGTGTTCACGCACCGCAAACCGTAATGGAAAACATTTCGGTCTTCTTCAGTTTGATGATTGAATGGTTGATATATAATTGATTAGTGTAAGAGCAAACTTAGTGACAAATTATACATTGATGAATTTTCAAGAACGTCCAAGCCACCAATATTGTCACTTAACTCTTCGACCTCGTCTTAAAATAGAACAATAAGACTGCATAAATCTGAAAGGTCAAGTTACGCACATTGGCACATAAACAGACGACCGGCTGACTGGAAAAACATTAATATTTGTAGCCTTTCCACTTCCACTACCTGTAAGTCTAAAACTAACACTACACGGTATGTGAATTTTTTATGACGAACGGTTGTCAATTTAATCAATTTGGAAAATTCCAATTTGTCTATAACGAGTGGACTTCACTCAATCGGAATGACGAATTCAACTAAAGAGAAACAGGATGGTTCCTTCCATCTAAATAAGGCACTTACATGTTAGCCAACATTTGGAGAAAATATTATGAATCTCCCTGTACCTTGAAGATATGACCACTCCAGTTCTAATCGTATTCAGGATGGACAAAAATTGCAACCGAATAAAATGAATAAATATAAATTACACACAAATTAATATTAACTTTATTCAAAAGAAGAGATTTCTGAAATCCAGAAAGTTACGGACTGATATGATGGGTGTTTGGATTGAAAATGTGCATATATGAATAATTCTCATAGTAAGGTCCGTCTCTAATTGAGAAGTACGTTAAATACCCTGCAACACTGACCCGAACAAATGTCCAAAATTGCATACTCGACGAACCTTTGTTTGATCTGTAAGCTCTGGACGGAACGTTCGTCACAATCAACTCTAACTAAGTATCGATTTTGTCGATTTACTTCGATATTTAATTATTTACTCGGCATTTCATCAAATTTAATTGTGAAATTACAGGAATGTCCCGACAGACAAAGAAGGAACACAGAGTCAGTTTTGTTTTAACTGTTTAACTATTTACTTATAGCAAGTTTACAGGTTTGTCATCCCTCCAGACCCTATGAGTAAAATCTTCCGGAAATTAAAAAATCTAATTTGCTATCATAAAATTGAATTTTGAAACTAAAAGTGTCTCTGCAGTACCAGCAGAAGCGGCATTTAAATAATATAACTCCAATTAATTCTCCTCTTAAAGGTTAGTAAACCATCCCAGGATTTTTCGGTAAGAATTTGTTGAGTTCTCATGTGTTCTAGGGAGGGCGCCCAAAGTAGTAGTGAGGAACTAAGAGGTTAGGTTACAGACTATGAGATGATCTATGTGTTGGATTTTGTCATCAGACGAATTCAGAGATTACAATGAATGGACGGCTAGTCGCTAGGTGGTCGCTCTAGAGATTTCTCTACTACTAGGGGTACGCTACTACATTGGCCATAGAACATATCCAGATTTTCCAGATCTTTACGTAAGACGTGTGACTTCGGTATTCACAGTTTTTGGTCACTTCATTATGGATTTTATGATCCGCTGACGTTATTACTGGTGATACTGCAGATGTAGGATATCCATAAGCGTAGTGTCATCAGTTTTGAATTAAGAAACCAGATTGTGATCGTTAACACCGTCATGTTGGATCCAAATCATGAAACTCCTTCATTGAAATTTACATTGTCGTTTATGTAGTGCTGCCGTAGGAAGCCTCCTCGAATGACCTTAAAAAAGACCTCCAGTACTCAATTTGTGAGGGAGTGCCCTTAGATTCAATCTATACTTGTTCCTCGGGTCGGTCACAGCATTTCTGGAAATTGTTGTGAAGAGCTCAAACGTGGACTTTGTGGTGAATATTTGTCAAACAGCCGGAAAAAAGCAGTTGAGATGATCGTTGCTAGTTCTTCATTTTGGTGTAAATATATGACAGATGGATGTCCAAAAGGGGTCAAAGGATCGAAATATCGGAGTCATGCAGACGTCTGTGATAACAGGTAATCTATATAGGTTCGGGTTTTTTTGTGGGTTTGTCAATTGGGTTTGGGTTTGGGTTCGACCGAACCAAACCAAACCCTAACAAATAAAAAAAACCCGAACCC
>JAQGCA010002017.1:0-15122 GCA_034698945.1 Protaphorura quadriocellata
TAGTCACTGGCGTCCAGACGTCCCGGTTTTCCCGGGATCGTCCCGGTTTTGAGAGCCTGTCCCGGCGTCCTTAAAACGTCCCGGTTTTGAAAATTCCGTCCCGAGAATCCCGGTTTTTAGTATATTTTGGCCAAATATATTGCAATATTCAAAAAATTGGGCCCTTTGGGCCGATTATCAATTCTATATTTCAACTTACAGTGAATATGAAAAAAAAAACTGACGAATTGGCTCAAAAATGTATTTTGTGTAGGGAGAATTGGCTCAAAAATGAATTCTATGTAGAGAGAATGGCTCAACGATAAATTCTGTGTAGAGGGAATTGGCTCAAAAACGAATTCTATGTAGAGAGAATTGGCTCAAAAATAAATTCTGTGTAGATAAAATGGCACTTTTTGGGTGTCCCGGTTTCCGAATTTTCAAAAATGGAAGGCCTAGTCACTACAGAATATCCTGACTGGATCAATTTGATGATTTGTTTAGCCTCCTTGGCTCAAAGTATACAGAAATTTTATACAATGTTTTGTCCATTTACTAACACATCACGGAAGGGAAAGTCGAAGTAAAAGTTGGAGAAAGTGATCTTTTTAGATCTGCAAGATTGAATGTACTCTCTAATATTTCATCTCTACGACTTAACCTTATCAAAATTCTGCGTCTCTTGAATTTATGACAGTTCGGTCAGAAAATATTACTTCTGTATTGACATTGACACAAATTGCTGTGTCATAATTTTCAATTCGAAGCCTTACTAACTGGTTTGGAGAACGTACAAGTTGCGTAGCCTATACATGGGTCGAATTCAGATTAATTTTCATGTTGTCATGGGACAAAGTAATTTCTTTAGGGGGAACAGAAATTAGTACACGAAAGTATATTAGTATACTGCGGCCAATTTACTAGCTTATGTGCAAATTTTGATGTAACCAAATTTTGAGTTAACCGAATTGAAAATGTTCAAAAGCGCTTACAGATATGTTCTCTTTTTGCTGGTGAATTACTGCCGATGAAAATCGAATTTGGTCCACACAAATTTTTTATCGCTTTGTCATCCATTTCCATTATTGTACTGCGAGCAGTGCTTCATTCTAATACATTCAATCAAGTTAACGGCCAGGGTACATGCTGACCACTCTTTCTTGATCCATGCCTCACCTGGTTAAACAAGTTTTCAGGATTCCATTCGCTGAACACGTGATTGGCGCACATGGCATTATTTCATCAGCCTATTTAAATAATTCAAGTCTTCACTGATTTATATACATATATGAAGGGAATTCAATTTCCTTCAAAAATGTTTATTTTTTAAACCTACTTTTCCTGGTCATTCAAGATCTAAAATAATTGTCAATTGCCACTTTTCCTTGTAATACTGTTAATTTTAAGGAAATATTTCACTTTCAAAGTTGAAATGACTCCACGAGGAAATTTGATTTCGAAAAAAGTGTTAATTTTTGTTACAAAAAGGAGCGACAGCCACCTATATATTACCCTCGTTGATAAGAAAAACATAATTTTATTTGACCCAAGAAGTCAATTTAAAGGAATTTCGAATCGTTGAGAACATTTTCATGATTTCCTGCTTGAAAACTCATGAAAAGATTGATTTTTTATATTCCGACCGCGCGTTTTCAGAAGGTGTCTTAAATCAGATTTGAACTATTTTTTTCAGCGGTTTATATAAATGGATTGTAGATTTCAAAGGGACAGCCAGGTAAATATAGATTATTCACCCTGTACTTGGATTCAGTGAATGAACAGGTTATTTTACATGCGAAACTTTAATTTGTTGTGTGTAGTATGCAGAATACAATTATACCAGTGTGTTTTGGCCGCGGAGGTACAGAAACCTTGACAAGTTATTCTCTTCATACAAGGAAGTCTGCCGTACTCGTATATAATAATTAATTTTAGTTGAAGTTCATGCGGAAAATGGGCTATTACATGTTTCCTACAATGGAACTAATCTTGGCTCTTCTGACTCCAATATTTCTAGGAATTGTTTGGTAACTAAATATTTTAATAATTTAATTTCAAAATGTTAAATATTTTTTCTAAATAAATACTGTACATAGGTTTCTGGGTTGGAAGTTGACTTATTGGCAAAGACAAGGAATTCGGACCCCAGGACTGGGATTGCTTTACCAATGGCACTATTACCGCGAAGAACTCGGACCATACGACCTCAAACTCTTACATAAATTAGGCCGAGTGTACGGAACTTATGATGGATTGACCCCAGTTCTAATCCTAGCGGACCCTGATTTGATAAAGGAAGTTCTAGTCAAGCAATTTCATAATTTCCCGAATTATAAACCACAAAGGATCGGAGTTCCAATTTTCGACCATGGTTTGTCATCACTTGACGGAGGAGATGAATGGAAACGGATTCGATCCATCTTCGGACTTGCATTTAGCTCTGGAAATATGCGAACTATGGGAGAAATTGTCCATGAAGGTGTCGAAGAGTTCAAAGGTCATTTACACGACGGAGCCATGATTGATGTCAGAAAATTCTTCGACGCTTTGGCATTTCAAATCATTGTTCAATGTGCTTATGGGATTCACGTGAACACTTTAAATGAACCTGACCATCCCGTAGCAAAGAATTTCAATCGGATATTTGAACAGAAATGGCAAATGTTTATGACAATGGTTTTCCCGAAAATGGCCGAAATATTTGGAGTCAAAGAAGTAGCCATGGAACCTTTCAGATTTTTTGAAGATTTGATTACAAAATTATCAGAGGAACGGAAAGAGAATTTCGGGGATGAAGTTCATAATGACTTCCTTCAGCTCATGTTGAATTTTAATAGAGAGAATGGAGATGACGTCACGATGACGTCAACAAATAAATCTTCTCGCAAAGCCATCTCAAGCATGGAAATGAAGGCTCAGGCCCTCACATTCTTGACAGCTGGTAGTGACACTGCTGCCACAATCATGGCCTGTGCTGTCTTTCATTTGGCCCAGAATCCACATGTTCAGGACAAATTAATTGGAGAGTTGCGTGGAATTGATGAAATTAATCACGTGACGGTGACGTCATCAAAATACTTGGAAGCGGTCATCAAAGAATCCTTCCGGCTATCACCACCAGCAATTCGAGTGGAGCGACAATGTGTGACCCCTACGAAAATCGGGAGCATTTGTATTCAACCAGGTGCAATTGTGTCGGTCCCTGTATTCGCGATGCACCGAGATCCGCAACAATTCAGCAATCCTAAAGTCTTTGACCCTGACAGGTTCCTGGAAGGTGGTGCTGATTCAAATCACCACCATTTTGCTTTTCTACCATTTGGCGGCGGACCTCGGATATGTGTTGCACAAAAATTCGCCTTAATGCAAGCAAAAATGGCGCTGGCGCTCACATTGCAAACATATCGGTTCGAGGCGACGCCAGAGACAAGGGTAAACGCTAAGAATTCATTAGCAATTAAATAGTTTGTCCAATAATAGGACATACAATGTTTAATTTGTTGTTTGGCCTTTCGCCCAAACCCGGGAAAAATAATGCTGATTTTGTTTCCTACAGTTGTCCTATACACCAGCCTCTATGGATGTACTGTCTCCACAAGCAATAACAGTTCTTGTCAAGACTCATTCGAATTTGGATATTCCATTATTAAGATGATTGATGCTTATTCTGCATCTCTAAATTTCAAACCGTCGTTTTAATTACAAATAGTCTTGAAATCTATAAAACTATTTAACATTTAAAAAGAATTCTGGCATGATTGAATTTTAATAGCTTTAACTATATTATGCTGAAATGTATAAATAAATGCATAAGGAAACTAACGGCAGTGGACTTAAACTACCATCTACCATTTGACCTCAGACTGTGCACTTGTAATAGAGATTATCGCATGAATTCAAACTATTGATTCACACTGTTTTTTTCCCAAGTCTGTTGTACATAAAGCTCTACGGTGTAAATGAAAACTCAACAAAATAACAAATAATTAAGCTGTAATTATTTATCGTGGTGTTTTACTTTCTGCACGAGTTCATACGCTACAAAAGCCAAGTACGTCGTTTGGCAAATTAATCAAAACGAGTGTGTAAGAAAAGCCAGTAGTATTATCTACAGGCGCAGTTTCTTACGTCTTGTCAACAAAAGCGATGATGAGGAAAAGGACACATTTATACAAATAACCTGTTCTGTGCAATTTGCAACACAGAATATGATCTACAGACACATTCACGCCATTCTGTACTAGAACTCGTCTCATGCGGTGAGAGTGAGTGTGATTCTATAGTAAACAAAACGAAGGCACTAGTTCCAACTTCATTTCCATAATAACAAAGGAATATGGATCTTTATTCTTTATTCTTAGAGTTGTAAGTGGATCCGATCTCAATTTTAGTAATTTTAGAATTTCTTTCAGTGATCGAAATATTTCAATATGAAATACAAAATCTTTAAAGGGGTTGAGTGAAATAAACGTTGCTTGTATTTATTACATTTCAGATCATCTACAACCGCTGCCACATTTATTTTGCTTCTACTAGCCTATTTCTGGATGCACAGGAAAAACGCAACCAATTCGGAAATGCCCGGGAAGAAAAAAGTTCCAATAGTTTCTGGTAGCTTTCCACTGATTGGCCACGGACTCTGGGCGTACTGGGACTTATTAAGTTTTCTGAATCGTTGCTATGCAAAATATGGTGGGATTTTTCAAATCAAAATCTTCTTGGCTAATATCGTCGTCATTTGCGACCGGTGTTTAGTTCCAGCTTATTTCGAGCAAAAGGAAGACTCACTCTCATTGACACGTGTCGTCGAAATGATGAACTTTGACTGGACGTTATTTGAACTAGAGATATTGCGTTCATCTGTAAGGCAAGTATTATTCAAGAAGGCCGTCACCCTGAACAATAATCTTACGCTGTCCAAAATCCATGAAGAAGGGGAAGGGATCGTAGAGAAACTAAAACTGCGCTGTACAAAAGATGGCGCCTACGAGTGTGTATTAAACGAAGAGTTCAACGAATTCATAATTCGGACTAGTTTAGCCGGAATTCTAGGAATGCCGTTCAATGACAATTTCTACCGCGACCTGAAGAGATTTTACAAATTTGCTGATAAAATGGTACAGATGTCTTACATCATTCCAAAATGGCTTCTGAAATTGACTTGTCATTGGAGAATTCGACAATTTCGAAAATCTTTTGTCCCACACTTTGAGAATGAAATTCAGAAATATGAGGATGACCCTTCCAAAACTGACTCCATTTTGATTCGTTCCGCAGTTGACCTGGAGGTGAACAAAAGAAAACTTTCCAAAGCGGAGATTGTACAAGTCATCATTGGATTCATGCATTCGAGTTCAAAGAATACGGCTCTGGCTCTTTCCAATGCATTGATATATGCAGCTCTTCCAGAGAATTCTGCGAAACTTTCAAAACTCCGCCAAGCTTGCGAAAATTGTTCGGGAGATCTGCAATACCTTCTAGCGGATCCAATGTTAAACGGTTGGGTCTTAGAGTCAGCCAGATTGTCCACGCAATTATTTTCTATTCAAAGAGTCCCAATGAGACCGGAGACCACTTTGGTGGACTATCATATTGGAAACGACGTGGACTATTTGGCTCTTTCAGGGCTGCTCTTACAGGTTTACGGGGATGCAGGAAAAGTTTACCATGACCCAACAGATTTTATTCCAGAGAGGTTTACAGGGCCGGACGGAGAACCCCAGACGACTCCAAATATTGTCATATGGGGAGGAGGTGGACATGCTTGTCCTGGAAGGACGTTCTCAATCAACCAAGTCAAAATTGCACTAGCACAATTGTTAATCAATTTTGATTTCGAAATTGAGCAGGAAGTTCCAGAATTCGACTACACCTCCGTGGATGCATTCGGAAGAAAAAATGTAACTGTTCGCATGTGCAACAAATTCTCCATGATTACGTAAGATATATTACATATTGTACGGTAAATTCGGAAAATTAAGCAACTTATTTGCTTCAATGAATATTTTATCTGTTTTGAAAGGTATGTGCGTACATAACTCAGTTCCTGTAAATAATAATTTGAAACCTTAAACGATTTTTGTTGTTCCATTTAATTATCATGGGGCATATTCTATATTCATAAAGTAGTTAACATCAAAATTGTCAAATAATGAAGAAATAAAAGCTACGACTATAACAGCGGTCCAAAATGTAGGCGCGTATCAGACTCTCGGCTTGAATGTCAACCACACACCATTGTCCGGCAATATTGATCCATCTGTCATATATTTAATTGGGATAGTTGTTTTCGAGCATGGCTGGATCACATAATTCCGAACCAAATGAGCTATGGATGTTTTCCCAGCAGTCAGAGCAAAAGTCCTTGCTAGAATTCAGGAAATAAATAAATATTTGGCCAGTAATACAAAATGTAATGATTTACCGCAACAATCCCTTGGTCCCACACCGAAAGGCAAGTAAGCGTTCGGTTGTCGTCGGGCCTTGTTTTCCTTATTGAATCTCTCCGGGATGAATTTATCTGGTTCTGGATAAATCGCAGGATCATGATGAATTGACCAGATAGAAATGGCCACCAGCGTATCTTTCTTAATTTCCAGCTGTGTTTTCGGAATCTTGTAATCTCTCGTGCACATTCTTTCAATTCTCGGTGCGGATGGATACTTCCTTAACGTTTCTATACAAGAAGGAACCAATTTAATTGGTTTTTATTCAATTTAGTTAAAAAACATAAGAAAAACGCCTTAAATTGATATTTGTCTTAAGGCATGGTCAATCTTCATACAGGATGGAGAAATACACAGGTGAGTATATGCGAACGAGTAGAGTTTGAAAGTCACTGTACTCCATCGCACATGCCCACCTATATATTTTAGTGGCCAAACGGTTAGACTTTTGGTAGTAGGACCTTCACAAAAGTTGTTCCGGATACAAAAGACTACAACATAAAATTTTCAACGAATCCCAACGGCTTACTTTTTTCAGCAAGGTGTGTGCGGTATTCTTTGACGGCTAACCAATATTTTACCTGAAACCACCATGTCCAAATATTCCAGCCGATTGATTTTGTCAAATTCCAATTCTCCCGCATTTTCTAATTCATCTGCCAACTTTTCCTGGATTTCTGGATGAAGTGCAAGTTCATAAGCGGTGTACAACAAAAGTGCTTCAGTGGTGTCAAAGCCAGCCCAAAAGAACAACATGCACTGAGCCAAAATCGTTTCATCTGTGAGAACTGTTGTATTCTGGTCCCTCGCTTCCATAAGAAGTTGTAGGAAATCGTTCCGGTTCGTTCCCGTTAGATCTCGATGTCTCATCGTCTTTTTAACAATATCGGTGAAATAATTGGTTGAAATTTCATCCAAAAACTTCAGCCCAAAAAATGCGAACATTCCAGGAGCTAAAATTGCAAATATTTGACGAAGAAGTCCGAGTCCTGTGAATTGGTATTGAAATCTTTGCCCCATTTCCGCAAACTTTGGCAACTTTTCGTTACTATCGATTCCAAATGCCGCTGAAGCAATTAGGTCGGATGTGTAACGACTGCACAATTCCATGACTTCAATTTCTTCTGACGTTTGCATCTGCGTTTGAATATTATCCGCCATTTTCTGTCCAGTCTCATTAAAGATATCAAACATTCTTTGAGTCTTTTCTGTTGTAAATGTTTGAACCAAAGCTGCTCGTGTCTCTCTCCATGGTGGTTCATCCATATTGTAAAGCATTTTGTCAAAGAGTCCATCTTTATTCCCAAACGAACGACGATTCGTGAAATGATCAAAATCCTTGACCAGAATTCGTTCAACTAATTCCGAATCCAAAATTAATAGGACTGGACGTCGGAGTTCCATGAGACCTCCGATCTGCAGATTCCCCATCGATTTGAATTTTGTATACATTGCTTGATCCAATTCATGGAATGGAATTCGGACGAGAATTTGATCCAAAACCGATGCCACATCACTCCCTGTTACCAATGGCACACCACGTTTCGGCCAGAAATTGTTGTTTCCATTTATGTATAAAATTAGTCCGATTATTATCAAAATCAGCGAAATTATAAATGTAAGAAAGTACCACAACATTATTGAAAGCACTGAATATGCAGGTAAATAATCATGAAGCACATGTAAGATTGTACTGCATGCAGTCCAACTTCAAATTGTGGATTTTCAATATCGTTAAGGCCGTAAATTAAATATTAAAGTGGACGGACGAGTTTTGCTGAATGTAAGTGACAAGGAAACAAAACTTAAAGTCAATAACAAAATTACCTTGAATGTCAAGAACGGTATGGTAATATGTGTAGAATTACTGAGGAAATTGATTCAGGAATATTTAAATATTGTGAAGGCACTTTTCGTAATCAAGATTACTTCAAGAGCGAAGATTGTAAAAGTTGTTTAGTCAAATTGAGGAAACAAATGAACTGACATGTGACAATTTATGTCAATGCCAACTCGGTTAGTCTACGTGCTAGCAGGAAATATTTGTCTAAAATAATCCCAAGGTTTTGGAGTGCATTACAACTAGCAGGACTTACGAGGGAGGTACTTTGGGTGCAATTCAACAAAATCTAATCATCGATTATTTGGGTGCCGTGAACAATGTAGCCAAAGAAAGTTCTAGAACTACCTTAAAAATTGTGTTGGTCCCAACGAAATAAAGTTTATTCGAAAATTATCTCAAGCGGTCCAAAGAAATGTTGAAGCATCCCTCCTTCTATACAAAATCTTCCAAATCCGAAATCGGGTCCCCGAAGCAAAAAATTTTCAAAGAATCGTTGAAATGTTTAACATAGATGAAAAAACTCCGGAAGTTGGCATATTTGTCTATATTTTATAAAATATGTATTAAGTATTAGTCTGTAAATATTATAATACAAAGTATTTATTTGGCTTCGGACATTTTTCAAAATCGTAAAAATTACTTCGAGTTCACGATAACGAAAGTCATGCAGGAACGAATGTGTGACTCAAATAACTAATATATGACCAGTCATTGGTAGCATGACCTGTCCATTGCATTTTCCAAATGTTCACATAATGGGTCAATTCCCAATAAATGTCAAAAACCATCAGTTTTCCTCCATTCAGAACCAAATTGTGAATTACCGATTGAAATTGAATGGAAGGTTTAATAAGAGACCGTCAACATTTTTTAAACTGATTTACGTAAAAGATAAATTCAAAAAGATGAGCAGAGTACGTAAACGTGACTTCCAATAAATCTAAAGACTGAAGTTTTTTGAAGGTTGTCTTGACAAAATTCTTGAAACCAGTCGCAGACGCTGAATGATGAGTGCTGACTTTCAATTACGCGTTTGTACAATTATTTTGGAATTGACGGGTTTGTATTTTTGTCAAGAACATCCTTACCAGATGTAAAAACTTGCACATTTTGTATTAATGCAATCAAAACCCACAACATATCACTTTCGTTTTCATTTTCATTTCTATCATTACAGTGCACTAATGGGGTAAGAATGTCGGGTACCAGGAGCCACCATGGGGTGAATTCTGAACCTGCACGGCAGCGTTGAGTCTTCTTTCTCGTAGAAGTAGACGGTATGCCATCATTAGACTCAGAATGCGAGATACTGTAATTCTATTGTCCCACAACTCGCAATAAATAATAATAATAATAAATAATGAATCCAGATTCGAGAAGTTTTATTTTTATTTTCAGAGTCAAAATAAACACAACCTTTTCGAATTGTAGAACTTTTATTGAGACACCCTATATTTCAGTCCGGCATAATAGAATTTGGAAAATTAATACGGAAAATGTATTACTAATTATGAAGTGAAGTGAAATCATTTTCTAATTGACACTTTGAGCCATATTCCACCCAATGGAATTAAAGATTCTCCTGCCAAGAATTTCATTGGAATAGTGGTCCTGGACGTTGGCTGAATCTCAAAATTCCGTACCAAATGAGCTAGGAAAGATTTGCCAGCGATGAGGGCGAAATCCATCCCTAATCACAATTAAATTAATATATATGATATTTCCAACTTAGAAGTGTGAAACTTACCGAGGCACCTCCTCGGCCCGAGACCGAATGGCATAAAAGCAGAGGAATGTCTCCGATGGTTGTTGTCCTTGTTAAATCTCTCCGGAATAAATTTCTCTGGGTCCGGATAAATATCTGGATCGTGATGAATGGACCAAATCGGTACTGCGACAGCCAATCCCTTTTCAAATTCCATCGCTGTTCCGGGAATCTTAAAAGTTTTAGTGCACTCACGTTCTGCTCTTGTCTGTGGTGGATATTTCCTAAGTGTCTCTAAAATGATCAAAATATTTAGCAATTCTTTGGTTAAGTGTAAAAATCTATGTAATAATGATACCTGAAACCACCATATCCAAATATTCCAATTGGTTTAGCTCGTCATAACTGAATTCTTTGTTTTTCTCGAAAGCATTTTCTATTTCGGCGGCTAATTTTTCTTGGATTTCTAGATTGATTGCTAATTCATACGCAGCGTACATTAAGAGTGTCTCTGTGCTATCAAACCCAGCCCATATGAACTGAATGCATTGTGCCATCAAGACGTCATCTGATAGATTCGTCTGAGATTCCATGAGAAGCTGAATAAAATCGTTCCGTTTCTTTCCAGATCTTGCACGATCCCTTAAAGTTTTCTTAATTATACTTAACTTAATAACGTCTTTAAAGAATGCAGAAGACTTTTCATCCAAAAACCTCATTCCAAGCCATGAAAATAAACCCGGCATCATAATTGCCATGCAGAGTTTCAACATATAAATCCCCGCGAATTGATTCCGAAATTTTAGTGTCATTTTTGCGAATTGTGAAGTTGTATCATGAAAATGAGTGTTTTCTTGACCAAATACTGTCGACGCAATCAAGTCCGTCGTGTAATTCCCACAAATCTCTTGCATTTCAATTTCTTTGGAACTTCCAATCTCACACATTAAGAAATCCACCATTTTATTTCCGGCTTCGTTGATTAGTTCAAAGATTCTTTGGATTTTGTTGGGTGTGAAGAGTGGAGCCAATGCTGTCCTCGTTTCCCGCCAAGGTGGATCATCCATGCTGCAAAGCATCTTTTCAAACAGTCCGTCATTCTTCCCAAAAACTCGACGATTGGTGAAATGTTCAAAATCTTTGACAAATATTAAACTGATCAAATCTAAGTCCATGAGGAAAGCAAACGGACGACGGATCTCCATGACTCCTCCGAATCCAAATTTGAGGTTCCCCATTTTTTTAATTTTTTTATAAATTTCAATTTCAATTTCATGGAATGGGATTCTGAAGAAGAGTTGATCGTACCAAGGGACAACTTCAGATCCTTTTACCATAGGCACTCCACGGTCTGGCCAGAAGTTATCGTTGCCATAAATATAGCATTTCACTCCAAATAATATGAGGATTATTACGCACAGCAAAAGAATAAACCACGCCATGGTGTCACAATAACAAAGTTTATTAATTTCTTGGACTAAACTGACAATTTGAGTGTGTAGCTCCAACTATTATTTATGGATTCAAACTTTTCTCTGTGGCAAACTCAAATTGAGTATCATCCCAGGGATAATAAAAATACGCGACATTGACAAAAGTGACCGTCGTTAAGGAAATCATCTCGAGTTTGTATAATTTAATTTTACAAGGATAAAATGAATAACCAAGGAGAAAAAATTTATCCATGTGTAAATTGAGGAAAATTGAAGTACACAGCTTGTTTTTAACTACAGAGTTAACATGTTCACAACAATGAAGGTGACAGAGACCAGAACCTGTCCATTTATGCAAATTTGTGTTATACAGGAATTGTTTTGGTAATGCAAGTAAATTGCATTCTGAGTACGTAGTCGTACGGTTTGAGTTTTACTTCACTTGTGATACAAATAAAGTTGTGGCTAACAATGTGGTGGTTCCTAATTGCTTTGACTATTTTTATTTTCGGTGTTAAATTTTGGTTGTATGGAAACGATGACTTTTGGATAAAACGAGGCGTGCCTCTCGTTACAACTGGAGAGGTCGCTTCGATCATGGATCAACTTCTCTTTCGACTCCCATTTCATGAACTACACACAAGAATGTACAAAATATTCAAGTCGAAAGGAAATGTCAAATTCGGTGGAATCATGGAGATTCGTCGTCCAATTGTTTTCCTCATGGATTTGGATTTAATCCAATCTGTTTTTATTAACAATTTTGACCATTTTCCAAATCGCCGTTTATTTGGAAATAAAGATGGGCTCTTTGACAAAATGGTTTACAATATGGACGACCCACCTTGGAAAGAAGTAAGGACAACACTAGCCCATTTATTCACAAAGGCCAAAATATCAAACATGTTTCAAATTTTCAATGGATCTGGAGAGAAAATGGTAGATTTTTTGAAAACTGAGATTGAGATCGGGAATGAAATTGAAATGCAAGAGATTTGTGGACACTATACATTGCACTTACTAGCTTCTGTCGCATTTGGGGTAAATAGTCCAAATGTTCACTCGAAAAATTCAGACATGGCCAAAATGACCCAAAGATTTAGGAACCAATTCACCGGGTTTGGAATTGTGAAACTCTGTGTGGCTGTCATGATGCCAAAATTATTCGACTTACTCCGACTGAAATTTATGGATGAACAGTCTGCCAATTTTTTTACCGACATTGTAAAGAAAACTTTAATGGATCGCGATTGTCAAAATTCCGGAGAGAAACCGAATGATTTTCTCCAACTTCTCATGGAGTCGAAAGGATCGTCACAACATGTTTTCTCGGATGACGTCATGGTGGCCCAGTGCATTCAATTCATATGGGCTGGGTTTGATAGTACGGAAACACTCCTAATGTACGCCGCATATGAATTAGCAATCAATCCGGAATTCCAAGAAAAATTGGCCGCCGAAGTGGCCAATATTATTGGCAAAAACGGAGAATTCAAATATGACGGAATTCATCAATCGGAATATTTGGACATGGTTGTTTTGGGTAATTTGTTCAAGATTTAAAATGTTAAAAATTACAAAAAATGCCAAAAACTTAAAGATTACTAATATCTTGATGATTTTTAGAAACTCTGAGAAAATATCCGCCACAAACAAGGACAGAGCGGCAATGCACAAAAGAATTTGAAGTTCCACACACGAATTTAAAAATTGAAAAGGACATGGCTGTCGCCGTTTCAATTTGGTCTATTCACCATGATCCGGATATTTATCCTGACCCAGAGAAATTTATTCCGGAGAGATTCAAGAAAGAAAACAATGGGGAGAGACATTCCTGTGCATATCTCCCGTTTGGGCTGGGGCCAAGAAATTGTCTTGGTAAGTAATTCAAGTCTGCCCAGTCGGAAGGCGCAGGAGAATGGAACTCGATTGATCTAAAATTGCCTTTGATATTTTTTCAGGAATGGAGTTCGCCCTGACCGCTGGGAAAGTCGCCTTAGCTCATCTTGTACATAATTTTGTAATTCATCCATGTTCGAGAACAACAATTCCAATGAAATTTTTAGCTGGTGAATCCTTAATTCCAATGGGTGGGATTTGGATGAGAGTTGAGAGGAGGAACTAATGTAATGTTAAAATTATAGCGTTAAAAGCATTAACAACAACTCACGGAATTGGTTAGAAATTATTTCATCGATTCGTTGGGTTTGCTCTGGACTTTTTTCATGAACTCGTTTATTTCTTGGTAATCGCAAAAATCGCGCATTCAAAAAATAATTCAGATGCATTCGTTAGTGGCCAAAAAAATCAATACATTTTTCTGGTTAATTCAGTGAGTTCCGCTTAAGGTACAAGTTCCCTCGAAAGTCAGAGAAAATGTAATACTGACTTACTTAGACAATGCCTGGATGCAGGTAATTGTTTATAATAATAAAATTATAATCAAATTTGAGTATTTCAAATAGATAATATATGTATTGCACTCTGATAATCATGGAGATGACCAAAATTGAGATGACTCTACTGGTATAAAATAAATATCCACCCCGGGTATTTTTTTCAGGTAAACACCGTCGGGTAACTACCCTCACAACCCTAGTCTTGGAAAATAGGGCTGTTATCGTACAAAAATGGTGCTGGCTAAGATTGGTCGAAATTCGAAAATCCTCGTAGATTCCAGAAGCGAGTTCCATCAGAGTTACTCTCTCTCTCTCTCTTGCATTCAGTCCCACTTTACCAGCAAACCCATGTAATAATTTTGAACCGTGTCAGCGGTTTCAACGTCGATCCAAATAACGTTGCAATATTGTTACGGAAAGGAAATGTTTGCATGCGTAGTCGATCGCCAGAATTGTCGTCTCGATTCGGCCCAATCCGCTCAGAGCTTTAATTACAGTTATCTCCCTTTGCCCAGTATTGTGAACATAATAATCTGACAGTCGTATATTCTTTTCATTTCACTGGCAAATAAATCCACATCTCCAATCCTTCACCACACTCATGTGGCACCGTTGCCCCGAAGACCACAGGGCTCATACCTCTCACACTATCATAATTTTTTTTATTTATTCCCGTTATCTATTAAAGGGTAGTGTAAGCATGTGAAAGTCAATGTCAGATGTCAGAAGGTAGATGTCTGACTTCTGATGTCAGCATGTCAATGTCAAATGTCAGAAGGTCAGTTTTACGACACTTTCACACAACACTTGATCTGATATTATAGTCTTTACTTGTTCTCAAACTTCACTTGGGGTCGCTCGACAACACTTCCCGACAAAGCGAACCGTTAACACAGTGCTAATTAGACCCTGTATCTGGGAAGATTATTCTCCCTGGAACGGTGGACTGCTGGTAAACCCTACAGCACGCCCACAAATAGCAGATGGAGCAAATTAGAATATTCTTCCAAAGTGGGGCGTATTAGCTCACCTTACGCAAGTGGTTTTCTTCGTCTAAGGATAACACCAAATATCCAACCGGATCTTAGACAACAAAAATTGAATTTTCTAGGATTTTTACCTATGTATTCATGGTGTTGCTATTGAGATACGAATTCGCAAAGACCTCATGCTTTTCGATATCACATCGTCTGTTGTCCTCGGCAATATCTTCAGCAACAATGGGCTCGCATTCTGGCTACACTAACGTAAGCGACGCCCATCCTTACGGTATTGATAACATGAGACGCCATTTCTAATACAGTGAGAGTTGTTTTG
>JAQGCA010002018.1:0-15121 GCA_034698945.1 Protaphorura quadriocellata
AATCTAGAAATTGTGCACATTTCAACTCGACTCAACTCAGAGCAAAATTGGAAATTTGGTTGGGTGCAAGCGCTTTTGGTTTTTGGCCTTAAATTTCTCTTTAGACACTCACATTTCAATGTGCCGACATTGATCAGACAATTTTGCGACAATAATCCAAAACTGATTTTGAAAATGGAAAGAGAAACAGAACATCCAGGCCGCCGAGCGATTCAGTCTCAATCATGTGTCATCAAAATACTTCCGCTTCCAAATGCTAACTGAAATGAAATCGTCCTCAAGCAAACTAGACAATAAATACATGATATAGGTTTATATATACGCATCTCCGGCAATGACTACAATAATATGAAAATGAACTTGTAAATCAGAAATAAATGTTGTCAATGATCGTGTGAATTAGTAATGACGGTTCACCTTCGTGAAATACGAAAAACTCTTTTATATATTCCCGTTTCCCCCTTATCCGCAAATCGTGCTCAACCATCCCAGCGTATTTTTCATAGAATGCCTTCCCTTTGGCCTGGATAAATAAGACACTAGTGCATAGTTACATAGAGTGCATAGAACAGGGGTCCGAACACACAGATATGTGTGGTTTGAAATACTTTATCGCATCTAGAGCGACTGACCGCGTAGCGTGGAATTACGCCGGCGTTGTTCACATCAGGAAAATCACACAAGTGAAAATTAGTCAAGTTAGAGATGAATGAATTGATATTAAATTAGCAGTGATAAAAGAGTTTCTCAGATTTTATCTGGAATCAGATATACAGAGTGTCCCTAAATGATTGCCTCACATTTGATTTCATTACCCCGTCGAACGGATTATTCAATTCGGCCGGGACATAGCGCAAAATGAAGCCAATGCACTTAAGGTATGTTCAATTTTGTGCATTTTTGAGATTCTGAACCCAAGCCCATACTGGGACGCTTCAAACGGTTTACGACATTTTTTAACATAGGCAGAGATGAGCACAACATTGCCGAAATTTAGCTTTCTCCATCATCTTCTGGTCAAATTTATTTGAAGAAGCGACAGCAGATGTTGATTATAACAGCGGTTGTCATGTGAAACTTCGAATATCGGCAAGTTTGTGCCTATCTCAGCCTATATCTGTAGATATATCTGTAGATAGAGATATTCCAAAGTTTAAGTAATGACATCGTCTCTTAGGCATGTTACTTTTAAAGAATTTGTGAATACTTGACTTGAATTCTTCTAGAGTAGAATTTTGTAATCGCACTGCTTGACTGCACATTTATTTTTCTAAGACTTTTCAGAAAATCAAAATTCAAGATTACATATACCAAGAAGATTGGACTGTATAGCTAATTTATTTATTTATTTCTAAATAAATTAGCTAAACAGTCCAGTCTCCTTGAAATATACAATGTGGCGCAATGGAAATGTTCTCGTAAAAGTCATTAAGTATGTTAAGAGATGCTGGAATTTATATAAAAATATAATACAGTTACCGAACCGAGAGGTGTTATAAAATTTCACTGAAAATTCATGGAAGGTCAAATTTTTCATATCAAGGTTTAGATTTTTTATTACTAGGAGCCAGAAGTACCTCGTTCTATATTGGTTTACAGATTAATTTTGTGAAAGAGAAACATTCAGCGATATTGTCAAAGAATTCACACACACAATCTTCAGAAATTACTTCGAATGTTGTAATTGTTTACAGAAAACTGAAGAAATTAATTTGACCTGTAATTCATGTAAACGAATTGAAGTTTTGCGATATTAAAACCAGTTGTATCCAATCATTGAAGCTTGAGAATATTTAATTGTGTTGGCCCACTTCTCGTCACCTATTCGCTCTAAATAAACAAGGCAGTTCCCCAAAGTGTCAACCTTTGTATAAATGTGACACGCACGGTCTTTCTGATTAATCATGTCACTATCAGGTTCAAGAATATTTCAATACACCCTTTGAACTTAAACCGAAACAGATAAAATATTCCGCATCCCGTAGACATTTTCAATGTTTCAGAAATGAACCGCTCACCCAGTAATCAAGAAAGCTTCTCCTTCAATAAACTACACAGACATATTGCCAGCCCGAGTGAATTGAACCCGGCACAGCGAAATCACTAGAGTCTGTCTTTACCACTATGCTAATACAAATTGACTGAAAAGTACTGACTAGATAGATAGATAAAGTTTTTCTTTATTTGTTCAATCATTTAAGAATAAACTGTTATAAACAAGCGGACCATGACTAAAATAAACTAACAGCAGAAAAATAAAAATTTTGCCTTTCTGAACTATTTTGTCAATGCAAGTGTCTCGAGTCGTGGTGCCCATTCTATTTTTAAAGAATTTGCAATTAGGAATTGTTAGTTCTGATCGGGTATGCAGATGAAATACAGAAGTGTCAGAGTGTGACCAAAATAATAATATTGTTCCCTTGAATAAGTTTTTCAAGTGTATGACTTCATCAATAATATATTTTCAACGGAGCTATTATTGCATGACACCACAATTCACAGTATTAACTTCCTTACTGTTAAAACCAAAATAATACGCTTTAAAAAATAAGACGAAATGGTAATTGAAGACACAATTGGCAGGGACAAGGAGTTTCTAACCGTGTACTTGAACTACCCAGCAATCCTTTAAGATTTGCAAGAAATATTTATTCATATATTTTGTAGACAAATGAATACAAAATTCACAATCTAAATTATCACACAAACAGCTGTTGCATCGCAAAACACGTTTCGGGTAGAATCAACTCAAATCAACAAAAAGACACATGAAAGTGAAGGCAGATTTTTACATAGATGAATAAAATGTCATTCATAAAGTAATAATAATGCGAAATGCACAGAACAGGACTCGGGTGCAATGACAGATCCGGATATCACACATTATTTGTCAAATAATTGCTTGTGGTATATTTCTACAAGGGGCAAATCTCGCAACCCTGCCTTCAAGAATTTCTTCTTCTACCGATATCCACTGGGTGGGTTCGGCTGTACACTGGATATGGAACACCCTGTATAGAACTTAAACAATTCGATTCCTCACTATTATCTTGAAGAACGCAGAGAGTCCTTACTACAATATTTGTTGATGTACCGTTAATGATTACGTAAGAAATCGTACACGTAGAAAACCCTAAATATTTTCAGTCGAGTTCGTCTTCACTGCATTCACCAACATCCCAAATATCAATCAACGTCCAGGTACGGATTCACCTGATCTCTTGCCCAGGAGACCCTTAGGGCACTAACCGACTACTTAGACCCGGATTTTTTTTATACCCTTCAAGATCTCCGTCTTCCTATAAGTAACCTGGAATTTTGATTTCTTTCACATTGTCCTCCGATATTCAGTCAAGACCGGTTCTACTCAATTTGGTCAATTCCTATTAAAAGAACTAGTATCAAATCGCCCCTTTTGATAGATACACAAAATTCCAACTTCCAGCTGCCATGTTTTCCAAACTTGCAGTTTTGTTTTTATTGGTGACCGCGGCTTTGGCAGCCCCGGCCGAAGATACGGACACGGATCTCGAAATTGAGGAAAGAGGCGTTCTTGATGTGGATGCCAATTTTTGGGATGCTCTATTGACCGGAAAAGATGGAGGAGCTGTTGCAATAATTGGCGCAGTATTCGCAACAGCTTTATTGGCTGGAGGAGCTGGATTGGCATTTTATTATTTCTATTACCTCAAATATTATGGGTATGCCGTCGCGGATTATTCGGCTAGTGCGGTTGATGTTTACAGCAATCAACAGTACCCATACGGCACAGCGTACCCGGGATATCAACACTATGCCACTGCTGCCAGGTATGGAATGTTTTAAAATTTCTACTAGAAAATCAGTTACAGAAAAAAAATAGATTTCAGTATGAAGATGGATTGATAATTATTTTAGTACACGCGTTGAATATTTTAATGCTTACTGTGAAGATAGTGTTGTCAATTTTCGTTTGAATAGGTTTTGGTTTTTGCTAGTATTTTCTTTCACAAATAATTGCTCTTGCTCTCTCACAAATAATCAGCGTAAAATTAACGTTGAACAAATATCCCGAGATACTTTCTTACGTCTATTTCTGAGGTAAATAATCGTGAGCGTGTTTCAATTTTTGCATTTATCTTGGTGTTCCCAATATATTATCTAAGAAAATCGATCCTGGCAATTTTTCAAACGAAATTTCGCCTTTTCTGTTTTCTTAAAACCTTTGAAATCGAGTGTTTTGTAAATTACATGAATTATATTCTTGAAATGTTTTAATAGAAGCGAAACTTTCCCTCTGTATTCAATCAATAATGAAGTTCGACTATATGAACTTTGCACATAATTGAAATTTATAGGAAAATATTACATGTGCGTTAAGCCACGCATTATGGAATTTCATGGTTCAGATATCAAAGCTTATGGGAAAGTCAAGTCTATTGAATTTGACCGGATTTTTTATTTGTCGTAGCACTTGACCTGCCGAACAACTTTTGTGAAGGTTCTAACCCATAAAACCTAAAAGTCTAGCTGCGAGATATATAAAGGCTGCATAATGCTTCATAAGCGTTGGGTATAACACTTGCTCCCTGTGTTATATGTCTGGGTATGAATTCAATAGGAAGTTACGCATTTGCTGAGCAAATGCCTAAAAATGCACATTTGCTAAGCAAAAGTTATCCATGCCCCCGACATGCAACAACTTTTGCTCAGCAAATGCGTAACTTAGGCACTTGCTCAGCAAATGCGTAACTTCCTATTGAATTCATACCCTGGTCACTAGACCTTTCGGTTTAGACACTTTACGCATGTCCTACATCAGGTCAACGGCTACATGAGAAAGGTTACCGAATGTCACAAACTCGGCATTTCTCATAATGAGTTTCTGGTGTCCTTTACTAGTTCAATAACTTATGGAGCAAAATTTCTCTCTTTCTATTAAATTGAGTCAGATTTTGAATTATGTATGACAATGGAGCAGGGTGGCCCTATAAAAGACCCTAAGAAAATTTCGTCAAACTCAATATCTTGTGGAAGAATTAAACGTCAATGAAATATCTATACCTTCTTTCAGTTATGAATAATCAAGACTAAGGTGTCTTATAGTGATTTCGCAATCTTACTAAGCTTCCCACCTCGATTAAAACACGCAACTACCTATCTCATGTCGGAGATTACTCTTTTGCATGCACGAACATTCAGGCTGGTGAACATTTTTATTGAACACCCCGTACAATGAATCTGGACCAGAAATGAAGATGAGAGTGGAATATGTTTTAAAGGGTACTCACTTTTACAATTGAAGGGTTTGTCCCGTTACTCATTTCAAAAAGATGAACGATGAGTTCCCAGGTGTGTGTTAGGGTCTGGACCTTGAGGCCTTGACCGAATTGAAGGCCAGTCGAACCCAGTTAATCCTCATCCCAATCCCAAAACAGGAAAACCCGTTATGATGTAATCTGAAGACTAACACAGGAATGTAACGGGACTGTTTTTTTTGGACTTGTTAAAAAACCTTGAACTCTTCAACAATCCAGCAGGTGATCGTTGCAGCTCAAGGGCCCTTAAGTACTCATATTTTTTATAAATGAGTACCTGCAATGCGTTCACCTTTTTAGTTTTCTATCCCAAAATTGAGAAATGTGTTTGATATTTTACCTTGTATTTTAATTTAAAATATGATTCCTTTTTTGTCCCGTAATATTAGAATCGTGGTTCATGAAACCCCTTACTACTACAATGCGGAAACCAACTCATTCATACAATGAAAAATAGTCGGATGTTTGAACGAGCCCTATCGTGCGCGAATGTTAATTGATGAGGATGTTATTATTTTTTGTATCGATTTTATGGCAGGTCCTTGGATACAGGTACTAACTGGAATTGGCCACAGGTCTTGTTCATGATCAGCTTAGCTCAAGATACTTTCGAAAAATTTGACTTTCAATCATTGGACTGTCAGAAAAAGGCCCTTTGCGAATTGTCCCAGAAGCAAACTGAATTTGGAGAGACTGGACGCAGAATCTCAAACACTTTCTCCTATGCTGCCCGACGGTTTGTTAATATTATTAATTTATTAAATTCACCATTTATTTACTAGGTCATTGAACGCCAATAATTTTGTTCTAAAATTCGTGAAATTATTTTCTTTTGCATTTTCAACCCTCACTTCCTTTCGGAAAGTACGTAAAAGCCTTGGTTGGAATACAATTTGATGTGTTTTCAGATATTACCTTGAATTTCTCAGGGTGAATAAAATATTGACAATTTTGATATGAAAGGACGCATACTTCCCGATTTGATTAAAGAATGGTGACACAAGAGTCAAAAATAAACAGATGAACAAAATACCACTTTCGCGGAAGTTTTAAGTGTTTCTCTTATTTATAGATTCCTTGGCGTAGTTGAGGGAATACCAATGCCGACGATCATTTTGACCTACTTGAAGGAATACCGCGAAGCAATTAATCAAGGACGGACAGCCAAGAAGGAATGTGCAAGTATTTACCCCACCTGCACTTTCTCAATGAAAGAGGTCATCGTGAAATATGAAAAACGGGCCGCATCCATGGGAGAGAAATCTTAAATCCAGAACAAACTTGAGTCTTCTGTTAAAAACATAGCAATTGCTATCTTCACATTTTGAACTACCGATACCGGTTATGAATTTGTTTTTGTACAAATTTCCTTTGAGGGCACACGCCATGACGTAGGATCATAGTTTTCTAATTAATTTATTTTAATGAAATAGAATAACCCTAATTTTAAGATTTTATGTTTGTTTTATAATGTTAGCAAATTGTTTTAAGGATTTCTTGACACATTTGTTTATCTTATCTTATGGGAGAGGACAAGACTGATGTAGGTGTAACAAAACTAGAAGACTGAAAACCCTAACATGTAATCCAACTAGAAATAAGAATTTGGAAACGATTTCCAGAGCTGCTCGATTCCGCAAATTATTTGTAGTTACTGGATAAATTTGTAAGCGAATCACTTTCTACCGGTCATGAAAAAATATATAACGTAAATTGGCTTGTAATGTCGTTCGTTCCGGATTTTTTATTGATGAAACATTCAGCACATTAAATAAATAAATAATGAAATAATTTGTTCTATATAACCTTACATTGAAGGAGGATCCATTTCGAGGTCTTTGGTCTCTTGAGACAAAAGACCAACATCAACAATCAACAATGTGAATGCTCCTTGCTTACATTATTACGTTGCATTCATCTGATGTTTTAAATTAAAATTTCCCTACTTGAATTGCAAAGTGAAAACCACGATTAGGCTCTGGCCAGCGGCATAGCATGCATATGAACTGATGTAGTCAAAATAATGTCATAATTACTTCTGGGAAATTTAGATATGTTTTATCATTATTTCTTAACTTTGTCGAATGTCCAATTAGGGTTTAATTAAATATTGTTATGCGTTACCATAAAAGCAATCAACTTATTACGTAGCATCCGCCGGAGAGTTATGTTATAGTGTTGCCAGGGCACGTAAACATACCTTCTAATATTAGAAGGTGTGTTTACGTGCACTGAGTGTTGCAATTTCATAAGAGCACCGAAACTTTTATTAAAAAAATTTATTTTATTTAATAATATTTTATTTAATAAACTTTAATTCTCAAAAGGGTTTGAACCGGGGATTCTGGCGTTTCAGTAACATATCAGGCAACAACATATTCACCAATTGATCGCCAAGCATTATTCTCTTCGTACCGTTCCCAGGACGAGTGTGAGAAACTGAATGAACATATGCTTCCCGGACAATACGGTTCTGCAAGATATATTAGGACTAGAACCATTTCTGATATTATTTTTATTGATTCTTGGAAATTACTAAACTTGTGTATTTTTCGGACTGCAATGCAATGCATGTACGTGTTGTGAGCAAATAATTTTGAGTGTTCAATAACGCGAATAAATGTGAGTTATTGCACACTCGAAATTATTTGCTCTACATCCTTACACATTAAATTAATTAGTATGCAGTAAATTATAATTTAGTCACAGCAGGAATTGATCACACTCACTGATAAATCAATGTGACATTTAGGCTATGTTGTGTGAGCTACGGAGTCGATGACTATAATAAAAACGTATCTGATCCAATCCAATCCCAACAAACCTTTGTTAATGGCCAGCCGGGAACGAAAGGAAAATGCTGGTTTGCCTACTTGAGATGCGTCAAACTTGCCTACCGATTAGTTTGGTTTCAGCCACTGACATAGTAATGTATTAACTAAGTTAATTTCAATAAGCTCGTAATTACTTCCTGAAATGTTGACAAATTCACTATTTTGTCGTGATATCATCAATCTCCATTTATTGCGATAGTTATGTGTTCGTGTAAATTTCATAGTGGTACGAGTACATCCTATGTACCGAATGGAAAGCAACCCATTCTCCGAAGAAGTGAACGACAATTTACGATCATGCCATACGGCAAATGTCAACTTAATGCGTGTATCTTAATTGAGACTCGCCTTGTTCGAGGCGAGATTTAATACCTGCAATCGTACCACTACTGTAGTCCTGCGGTCCAAATGGTTATTCAAGCTTCGAACCAGACTTATTACTGTCAAAAATTCCATGATTAGACTGATTTGATGAATTCGCGAAATCCTCGAGAGCTCGAAGAAATATATGACATTTTGTGTTGATGTGAGCAAAGGATTCATACTCAATCCCCGGAAGATAATTATTGGCGCTCATTATATCCGAACTCATCTCATTCACGAGAATTCGAATTTTATTTATTTACGAACCATCTATAAATTGGAATGAAGTTTTACGGCTTTTCAACAAAATCCCTCGAATTTATCAAATGGACAAACTCTACAACTATTATACTATTTAAATTTAATTTGGCGATTTTAACATACTTTGAATGGCGGCACAAGAGACAAAACTGCACAGGTGAACTAACCAAGTCTCAAGTGTTTCTCTAATTTTGAGATTCATTGGATTACAGTTTCTTATGATTATTTACCACAAGCTGTCAGCAAATGATATTACCCTCTACAACTCTCCCTGTCTGATATTTTTTTAATTTTTTATTGATTTCTAGAATTCAATAAAATAGTTCAGTCTTCGGAAAGCAAAACCATATTTGATAGAAATTAGATATCAGGTGAGAGATTGTTTCAAATTAAAATGATTGCCGATTACCCTACTTGAGATGCAAAGTAACAACCACGGTTAGGCTTTGAGCACCTGTTCAGCAATACATAATATATGAACTGATGTAGTCAAAATAATATCATAATTACCACGTTTGTTTTAACATTATTTCCTTACTTTGTTCAATTTCCAATTAGGGTTTAACTAAACATTATTTAAACGTTAGCACGAAACAATCAAAATATTGTGACGTGACATCCGCCTGAGAGTTGAATAAGTGTTCGAAGTAGATAGAAACACCCAAACTTGTTCAGTGATATAGTGATCTTGTTAGTGATTTTATTCAATAAAATTTATTTCTCGGAAGGGTTTGAGATTGTAGCATTTCATTTTCAAGTCAGGCAACATCAGATTCACCAATTGATTCTGTTTTAATATGGTCGCAGTACCTGTATTTACTGATGACGACAATCCAAAGGAGGAGTATCAGAAACTGAAAGAACGGACCAGACGGTTATGCAAGGTATACATATTGGGGTTAGAACCGTTTTTGATATTTTTTTTATTGATTCTTGGATATTAAGGAGATATTGCAGTATAAAGCAAATCCAGATACAATAGAAGCCAGATATCAGATGCTATTGAAATCGATTATCTGCTGTGAAAAGAATCAGACAGGAGATTTAACGCTTCGAGGGCAGATTAATTCCAATTAACCAGAGATTTGATGAATCAAATTAAGTATTTATAATAACACAGATAATAAACTCGACACCTCGAGGTTGAATTAATCAAGTCATGGCGTCGCATTATATATTGGCGAAGTTTACTCGGCCCTAACCTGTCAGATCAGATCTTGACACATTGTTACATATTTGTAAATTCATCCGCAATTCGCGTGTGGACATAGTGATAAGTAGCTAACAGCTCAGATCAATTTGGGAATTATTCACACTACACACCACCGGTTTACAATTATCAGATCTGATTTTAATGAAGTTTTTCAACTTTATCTTCATATTTGAGACCATCTCGCCATACTGCATCACGTAGTGTCGAAAGTGTTAAATTATCTCTTAATCATGTATTGATTTTTCGTGTAAGCTTCGAGTCGTGAAATCGACACACAACTCAATTCGAAAGCGTGACCCTACAAATAGTTGCATGAAAAAATTATGTCATTTCGATAACCAACAAAAACAGGAATTATGAAGTTTAATGTCATTTCGATAACATTTAACTTCATAATTCCTCAATTCTAAATCAAAAACGATAATTCGGTCAGACTCCCTTTTATCATAATATTTTACTTGACGAATACGTCTAGCATTAATAACACTTCCGTCACATTTGACCTCCGAGTCCATTACTATTTTCTTCATCAGTCCCGTAACCTGTTCGTGGATACTGGCAATGATAACTGTAATTAATTGGCAATAAGTCCCATGTTCATGACCAGTATGTATGGCTCAATATACTTTTTAAATATTTTACTTTCAATCATTGGGCAGTCAGAAAATTTGCCCGTATGAATTGTTTCAAAAACAAACAGAGTTTGGAGAAACTGGGGAGAAATTTTTAAAACTACGATTTATTAATTTCATTAATTTCATTAGTTGTATAAAATATTTGTTTGAAAACGCACACAATTAGAATTCCCAGCTTAATCCTATGGGATTTTTAAGTTTTCACTGGCCGTACAAACAAATATGTCGTCTTCAAATTCGAGGAGTTAATTTTCATTTGTGCAGACGAATTTTGATACTTTTTATGTCAGGGGATCCCACACAATGTAAAAAGTGTATGGCGGGCCTAGGTGAGAGTATCATGTCGCGTGGTTTCCTTTTTAGATCTGCCACAAATCCGAATCAAATCATGACTCTGATGAATGATAAGAATGGTGACTATGAAAAAGGAGTTTGACTGATTTTGCTTCCGGTTTCAGTGTACAAAGTTATTAAATTACAATTCCAGGCACGTAGTCGATGTTCGTATTCAGTATTAATTTGTGTTAAATTTTGGTTTATTTGGAATATGAAAAAATAATATCTCAAATGTATGAATGTAGAGATGTCCCAAACAAACCTTTCTTACTTACCAGCGCATAGCACGAATGGAAAAGGTTGGTTTTAGCCGCTGGCATAGTAATGTGCGAACTAGCCTAATTTCTAATTTCAGTTATCCTGAAATTACTTGTTGAAATGTTGACATCGAAATATCCGTTAGCATAAATATTATCATAATTACTACATGACATCTCCCGGTGACTGTAAGTATGTTGAATTCCAATTTCAATTACATCCAGCGCTTGTGAACGGATTTCAGAATCCCAACCAATTCATATTAAATATTCTCATGCCCCTGAATTTCCGTTGAAAGTACAACCAGCGCCTATTACTCCGGGAATCAATTACAACTAACTTAATTGTGATTAATTTTAGCCAATATAGTTGAATTTTCAAAAGGAATCAAGTCGGATAAGAGGGTGACATCATTTCACAGTCTTGCTCTAACACCGATCAGGTGTTCCAAATGAATATAAACACTTTCATAAATTCATAGTCTCCAAGGTTTTTCGTAAAAAATTATTGTAATCTATCGAAAGGACTTGTCTCTTTTACAATTTTTACATTTCACGATTAGCGAAGGGTATTCTCGATATAACTGCCTTTCTTATTTTCGCACTCCACTCACAAGGCTAAATCGGTGCAGTTCTTACGCTACGCAAGGCAGCACTCAAGACTTCGCGATTTTTTTCTATTTCAATTTAATTTTGAAAGTTATTTTGACAGTTTGAAAATTATTTTGAAATTTTCAAACTGTTTTTAAAATTTCGAAAATATTGTTATCAATTATGAAATTAGTTTTTTTGACAATTTTAAAAATCCGACCAAATCGCGAACCCGTGCTATTAATAACGTTGTTAGGCTCTGGGAGTACAAAAATATGAAAGGCCGTTCTATCGAGAATACCCTTCGCTAATCGTAAAATGTAAAAATTAAAAGTCCTTTCAAAATTTATTTGAAAATGTTTTTTTTTGAAAATCCGGTTCACACTTTGGAAAATATGAATTTTGAAATGCTCGTATTCATTTGGATTAGCCTGATTACACCTGACTAAATATTCTGTCAACATATGCCATAAATATTTTTGCAGAGACGGCGTAGATTTGAAAAATAAAAAATTATCCGGCTTGATAAAACTTTTAAAACTTCACACCAGAACACCCAGACAAAACATTTCTAAACATTTTTGACAATTTGTCAACTTTCTGATGAATGTATCTGCATACAACTATCAGACATCATTAAAATACAATGAAATCTGTTCCCACGATTAAATTGTTGACATACCTGAATATATTTTTGCACTGTCTTATATATTCCATAGTCCATTTAAACGGTCACGGGCCCGATTGTTGACAACAACGAAAGCTGATTAAGCAATTCGAATTCACTAAGAAAGTACCGAATGTGCATCTCGACCACTTCTATTCTCAGTCCTCTGGTGTATTTCCTTTCAACCTACAATTTCATAAGTTAAGAAACGAACAACTTCAACATAAAAATGCCAGACACTGGGGCACCCATGACACCAAATACGATCACGGCGGCACGAAGAATATGTCCAATGTTCCCGGCCAAATGATCCGAATATTGCGGCCAATCTTGTGGACGGTTGATAGTGAAGGAAAGAAAATCCCAGCTACGAAGATTCCAGAAATCCCAGACATGGATCCCATGTTGTCCAATCACGAATAGTAAAAACAGTTAATCCGCAGCCATCGTTCTCTTCTTTTTAATGGGGTCGCAGAACCTGTACTTACTGGTGACGACCTTCCCTTATGGAATTGTCCAACCGTGAATGACAATGAACATATGCATCTGGGAACGCACAGTTGAAAGATATATGAGGATTATGACCGTGTATGATAACTAATTATTGATTTATACGAATCAATAGAATACAGATGTCTACAGATATACTATGTGTATACACACATAGTATATCTGTAGACATAGGAAAACAACAGCAGAGGTGATAAAAATCAGACATCAGATTTGACGACTCAAACGAACAATTAAGTGTCCATTCCCAATGGCTCAACATTACCGAGTTCATGAACTGACCTATCATTCAGAATTATTTTGAATGAATCAGTTGAGTGTCATATGTCATGGTCAGGTATGGCGCCGCATTATATATTGACGAATTTTAATCAAATTTAAACGTTCGAAAATTAGATTCCAGAAGTGTTTCCTTTTATTTTATCGACAACCTAGGATCTGATCCGGTCAGTTTGTGCACTTGTTCATAGCAGATACTCGTAGGTAATCACATGTGGTTACTTCGAGTTGTATATCTGATTCAAAGTTTTTTCATCATAACCGGAACCACCTGTCACAGATACGCATACCTGATTTCTTACTGGATACATCGCATAAGCCATGCGATGCCATAAGATTGACCCGCCGATAATACAATTACTCCAAAATGAGACCCACAAGTACGTGCGTCGTGGGTCATTGGATCAAAACTATATTTAATTAAAAAAGAAAAAATGGCAAACGTTGCAAATACAAAACTGAACTTTGCGATCAAATTGAATGCCATAATTTAAAGAATTTAAAAATGACAAATTGGTCAGCCTCCCTGTCAACTTTTGATCGCCCTAAAATATCTCTCCTTCGATTGCTCTGGTTTCTAGCAAATCACTTCCTACTAAACTCGACAACATAATTCCTTTTTTCCAAACTTTCTCTTCAACTACTGTCCTAAGGATTCGTCTATGCAGTAATAAGGAACAAGCACGGTATCCTTTACTAAGAAAAGTTATTTATTAGAAAATTAGGTGTGAATAAGTAATAATAGGAATAATAGTGAAATTCAAATACAACAAAATTCTAAAAACTGTGAGAATGTACAAAACACGTCCACGTTGGGCTTTCAAAAGTGTAATAATTTTCGTTTGCGTCTTTTCCTCTCTCTCCCTGTCTTTCTCTTCCACCAACCGTCACTTTCACATGAGTCTATTTTCCATTGGACGAGTAGGAAGGGCGGGGCAGTCGGGAGAACACAACAATGTTACAACACACCAACAAACTTTTCTTTCTGTCCAATCAACTCACTTGTTCATCTGTCCAACGAGGGGTCAGTCTGTTTGTCAAGGGAATTTATGGGGCGTTGGGAGTTAGTTCAGACAAGTCCGGAGTTGGTTCAGACAAGTCCGGAGTCAGTTCAGACAAGTCCGGAGTCAGTTCAGACAAGTCCGGAGTCAGTTCAGACAAGTCCGGAGTTCCTCCAGACTGGAATTTTGGGAAAACCGAGTCTCGCGATGACACTCCCGATTCTCTCCCACATTTTTCCAAGACTAAGACATCCAGCATCCATCACACATTTGACCATCATCGTGACTACTGTTTGGAAGCCATCAGTATCTTTGACCAGACACAAACCATACGATGATGGCCATCGTGACTATACTGATTGGAAAACATCAGTTCACAACGGCCATCATTTCGCCCTGCCAATAAAATTGAAACGTTAAAAGATATCTGTTAATTGACAAAGGCTGTCGATCCGTTGCAACATAATGGTACAAGGATCCCAACATCATTTCGTTGTGAGAAGGATTCGATTTTCATTCCAACATCGTCAAGCGATTGCTTTGAAGAGGATTTGTCATTCTTACTGATAGTGGCACATACCATGGACCAAATGGAAAGCACCCCTATCTCTACAAAAAAAGTAAACGACAATTTATGACCATGCTATACGGCAATTGTTAATTATGATGTGTATTTTAATTGAGACTCAGAGATTAAACACCTACGGTTCTGTTTAAATATGAAGTAAAAATAAGATAATATGGTCCAGAAGAACAGCCACATACCATAAATTAAGAATTCTAATAATTTGCCGATGTTAATACGAGGGTTGTCTCATAAGTAATGCGAATGTATCGTTTACGACATATTGCCAGCATAATTACGTCGAATTGGATT
>JAQGCA010002019.1:0-15121 GCA_034698945.1 Protaphorura quadriocellata
TTTTTTAAAACAGGGAGACTTAAAGCTGAAAACCGTGGAAAATATGGAAGAATATGTAGTGAAGGATGAAAGACTTCCCATGCTTTTGTATCGCATGCGAGAATGTGGGGTCAAAGTTTTTCTTCTAACCAACTCGGAGTATTGGTACACAGAGAAAATCATGAACTATTTGTTTGACTATCCGCATGGTCCAAGGGTAAGAATCCAGATCGAGATTTGAGTTACTTTTTTAAATTCATTTACTGATAATAAACATTTCTTCCAGCCAAGCGATCCACACAGGAATTGGAAGACTTATTTCGATTGCATTGTGCTGGACGCTCGAAAGCCGTTGTTTTTCAAGGAAGGGACAATCTTAAGACAAGTTGACACGAGTACCGGGGCTTTACGAATTGGAACCCATACTGGTCCACTCCAGGAGGGTCATGTCTATTCCGGAGGTTACTAATTTTTTCAAAACGAATAGTTTATAAAACAACTCTATTCCTTACCATTATTTTGAAATGAATAGTGTCTTATTTGAAACGCCAGTGAAATTCATGGTCATTATTCTTAATAGGGTCTTGCGACGTGTTACACGACTTGATCGGTGCCAAAGGAAAAGATGTGCTGTACATTGGAGATCATATCTTTGGTGATATTTTAAAATCCAAGAAGATTCAAGGTTGGAGAACGTTTTTGATTGTTCCGGAGTTGGTTCAAGAACTTCACGTTTGGACTGACAAATGTCAACTTTTTTCAAAGCTTCAAGCTTTAGACGTCATGCTGGGTGAAACATACAAGTAAAGTTTCAGAATTTTGCCAATACTATTTTTAATTCATCCGGAATTTTGAACTGTCCAGTCTGTATCCAGTTGTAATATTTTCTACCATTGATTTCCAGGAATTTAGACAGCAGTACTCTGGAGAGGCCTGACATTTCCAAGGTGAGAGCATCCATCCGCGAAGTGACACACGAAATGGACTTGGCGTATGGAATGCTTGGAAGTCTTTTCCGCTCTGGTTCCCGCCAAACATTTTTCTCCAGTCAAGTTGTCCGCTATGCTGACCTTTACGCGGCCACTTTCCTCAATCTCATGTACTATCCGTTCAGTTACATGTTCCGGGCTCCAGCCATGTTGGTTAGTTAATCACAGTCGTAATTAAATTTTGAGCGACGACATTTGATAAAATAAACATATCTGAATTTCTAGATGCCTCACGAGTCCACGGTAGCTCATGAGCAACGGTTCGAAATTGACAGTCAAATGCTTTCAAGGTCAAGGCAATCATCCGTCATGGACGAAAAAGAGGCAGCTGATGCCAGGGCAGCTCAAAGTTCGAATTCGAAAGCTTCAACTAAGGTTAGTCTCCTGAAACAAACTCTTACCTCGGAGTTCAAAAGCGTAAGAGGTGTGGCGTTCTGATTTTCTTCAGTTGGTGAAGGTTTTTATTTTATTTTTTACTTTTTTTCGTTTTCTTTTACACGGTCAATATTTTTTGTAAAATATTGTTCGGGTTTGTAGAACGCGATCATATTTGTTTGGTCTCAACTATTAGTTTAATAATCGTTTTCTATCAAGACCCCGTCGGGTCCTATCCTGATTCTGGATCTCTAAAGTTCTCGAAAACCTGATTTAGGCCAAACCGATACCGATGCCTGTACTGCGAAATTATGTCGTCCTTGCTTGTTTTGCTGCTGTAGTTCTTTGTTTTGACATTCACGGGTTCTCAATTAATTTTGAGAAACTGGAATCATGTGTGGCCTTAAATATAATATAATTGTAATCACTTCCAGGTCCTGGAAAGGAGCCAAAGTGTGGTCCCACATTTACGTCCAGAAACCCCTAGAAAAGTGACGCACCATCATGATGAAGATGACTCTGAGGAGGAAAGTGATAAATCCGTTTAATGAACATGGACAAAACTGGCTCGACAACTTTGATTTAAAATTCCGTACAATTACAAATTGATTTCAAGAACAGAATATTGATTTCAAGTAGTATAATAGTTGATAATTTGTAGCTTCGTAGCGATAGACGTCTTTCGAGAGACATTTATTCGCAACTGATTTGAATGGGTTCCAATTTTAGAATTTACTAGCGGTCAATAGGTTTCTAATTTAACTCTCATTCGATTCTTACTACTATTGTGTGTATATTTATTTTTAAAACTGACAAAGAGTGCGTCCAGACATTTCTAGCCAGTCAAACAAGTAATGCAATAATTCAAAAAAGAATTCTAGATAATTCCGGCTACGCTCAGCATTGTAATATTAGGAAATGTTTAATGCCTATAAATGCAAATTTATAGCACAACTAAGAGATTATTAGACAAAAACGTTAAATTTAGCCATTTTGTACTTCATGGTACAAGATATGAAACTAAAAGTCAATGCTGTCAAATGCAAAAGCCTTCAAAATAAGCCTCAAATCTACTGCAACTAACTACTGCTCTAATTCAAAGGGAAGAAAATTAAAAATGCTCAGATTGACTCACTTTTATTATATTATATTAATTATTCTGTATTAGCTTGAGGGGATGAAGAGCTACTGGAAGATACTGTCTGAGTATGTAGTAGATTATTTTGAAATTAACAACCTTCAGCTTTCATACTATGATATGAACGTACGTGCTAGTAATTTTTTGGTACCAAAATAGATGATAGAATGTAGAAATCTAGTGTTCGGTCACATGGTTCCAATTGAAGAAGTGATAGTGCTGACTTTTCCCAGTTTGATAGAAACTGCTATAAGATTTTTAGACTCTTCATGGTATTGTCAAAGAGCTTAGTAGCTTTTTTAATACATATATTTGAGTACATAATTTTGTATTTCCTACGAGACAGTCAAGAATGCTAGAGTGTTTCTACGAATAGAGTAAAATACTAAATTCATGATAATATTTTGTAGTGCCGCTCGTTTGGACCCATAGAGTAGAGAAATGCTTCATATAGAGAGGACATTTTTCTAAGCAAGCTATCCATTTTCTGGAACTACCACCAGAGGTCGGTTAGTTGCATAGGAATTAAAATCCTAATATTAACAAATGTTCCCTCTATATAGAACTGACATTCTTTATTTTAAGTTCGAACAAGATTTTGCTGACTTCTCAACTATTCTTCCGTTTTTATGACATTCGTTAAATTAGTTGATTAGTCAATGCCACCGCATATAATGTGCAGTGTTCATTATAAATCGACAGACATATAGTTTCATTGACTTCAAATGTCGATGAAAATTCCGACTGACAGTCACTTGTAGTCCGTAAACTATTTTAATGGAAAAATTAGTCGAATTTTGTGCAAATTAATTCATTTTTTTTTATTATTCTGGTGATTTATTTTATTACAATGGAATATAATAATAGTGATCAATCTCAAGTTTGCAGTTTGCACTCATCTTTGGCATAATAACCTACAATTTGATTTGAATGTCGCTTGCTTCAAAATGACTTCAACGGTGTTCTATCTTCTTTCTGAATGTTAAACCAACATTTTGAAGAATTTAAATAAAATATTTGGTAAGAAATAATTACAAAAAGAAACGAATCGAAGTGACATACATATTATTAAACATACATACATAGAAAGCTAAGAGAAAATCAACTTAAATCCCTTCTAATTAACATAAACTGCTGACTAATTATTAAAATAACACAGAACAGACACTTAGACGTTTGACTTTAATGTCGTCACTTATACAAAATGTTCAACTCAAAAAGTGACCAGAAAATATGACAAGGAAGTAGAATGTTAACATCTCACTACAAGTGATGAAATAGTGACGTTCAAGTGAGGTACGAACCAGAATAAATCTGGCAGAACTGGTTTTAATAGGGATAAAAGTTTGGACCGGAAGTTGGAAATCATTAATTTAATCATGTGATTAAGTGGTAATTGAAATTAGGAGATGATTAAAAGAATGTAGGGATAGAAGATGAGATGGGACGACATTCGTGTGCATCTACAAATTCTAATTAGTACATAATTAATTATAATAACACAAAATAATATTTGTAATGAGATTGTCCGGCAATAAACTCCTGCTTGAAGGGTGAACGCCTGTTTTTGGAATGAATTTATTCTACAAGTCTACACGTTTATAAAACAAAACAATATATGGAATGAGTAAGGTTAAAATTTATATGTATGTATATGATGATGCGAGGGAAATGTTCCTTCTTTACGTGCATTACGTGTAACTACGACGTCTAACATTAATTAATTAACTAATTATAATTACACATATAATTACATAAAGTGTGTACAAGGATGAATCAAATAATCACTAACAAAAACTACGCTAGTCGCGGGTTACAACAATACACTTATAATTAACGAAACTAAATGGCGAGTTCTTTGGTCGATCAGTTTTCCAGCCAAAGCCAAACAGTCTTTGGAATCCAAGTTTTACAAGGAACACTATTCAGATGTACAATTCAGACCAGACTTAAATATTTAAAATTAGTCATTTAAAGTGCCCTGGTCACGAATTTGTTAATTTTGTCAGCATATATAACCTCGACAGTATTTTCGTTCTCACCGAATGCCACCTTCTCATTCTTCCGGACTCTGGACTTATCTTGCCGGTTCCTCGATGCATTCAATTCGTGTGATTAGCTATTCCCCTACAATCCAGACACTCTTTTTAATTTTCACTGGTATAACTTGAGTGGTACACCACAAAGCATGTTCGGTAATAGAGCGTGAATAACTACTCTATGACCGTTCATTAAGGATTAGTTATCGTGTCCGTAGCTAACCCAACAAACTATCATTTTAATCAGAATGAGTGAATTGAAATTCTATAGATTCAAGACAAACATGTGTTGCCTTCAACTGGTAGAATTCGATTGATTGTATTTTAACTGTGGCTAGAAATATTTTTTTATTTCGTCGACAGAACTGTTCATGATCCATGACCAGATCGCTTAAATTGACTGATTTTGAAAATTTTGGCCGTTACAAATATTACATGCAAATATAGTGATCCTTGTATTGTGATAGCTCAAAAATAATCCCCAATGGGCTGTTGCCCCATTTCTTCGAGGATTTTCTCAATCATCTTCAGGTTTCCATTAATCTCTGATGCATGGTCAACAATTGTGAGATGATCTTCACCTGTCAATATCGTCCGACTTGTCGTGCTACTCCCACTGCTAGATGGTGATGAAACAGTTGATGAAGAAGGTGACGATAAGGGCGTGGTGGTCATAACTGATGATGATAATTTTGTTTTTGCATTCAATTCCTGATTAAAATATTTAAAATATTCATCGTCAATCAATGAAATCTCTTGTTCAACCTCGGCGTAGACTGTGAGAAATCCTTTCATCCTCTCCATTCTCATCCGCTGAACAAAGTCTAAAAGCCAAATCGTATTTTTCTCATGAACATTTCCAATCTCCATGATGACAATGTACATGAATAAGTCCAAATTATCACGTGGATGAACCCGATGAAGAAAACTAATCTTCTGGATTTCAAAGTCATGGCGTAGATTGAGGTAAATATGACGAACTCCAGTCCATTCCTTCCAAGTTGCTTCCAGAGAACTGTCCAATGTTTTCTCCAGACTTTTGTAACCAATGATCAGCCATGTCGGTTTCCGGGAAACTCCAGCCATGTCTCGGTGCAACCATACATCTGGTGGTATTACTCGTTTCAGTTCTTTGTACACCCCTGGAAATATACAATACAGACAGAAATTAGAAAAAAATTCGGGTGCATAATTTGATGCTTTATATCTAGAGAAATACAAAGTACTTGCAATTATGGTTGCATATATAGTATCCAATACGCCGGACAAAGACTTTCCCCTTGGGGAGGGGGGAGGGGAGGTCAAGGGTTACATATACTTAAAGTAACCTTCAGGTTTCATTATTTGAATTGCAATGCAACTTGGAAGCTCTTTTGGAAACTTTGGAGACTTCGAAGACTCTACGGAGATTTGACTACTACGTTTCATTCCAGGACTTCCAGGTATTTCTAGAGTCTTGAATTTTTGATGCTCTATTTATTGAGAATATGTAAGATTCCGTTTATACCGTATGGAAACGTACGATTCGCTTAACAAAACCAGCTTACATTCCAGGATAAACATGCAAGGCTGTCGACTTGCGGAAGTCCATGAAAATTGAAAAAGTTTTGAGAATAATCGTAGGGTAACAAAATCCATACTCATGCAATGAGTGGAAAGTGCAAACTTTAAAAAATAGTTCGGGTTAAGTACTCGTTCTATGCATTGTGGAGAAATTTTAATCGATATTTGTACGTAATTCATGTCTTGGGTTTTATCGACACCATAAAGCGTACCACTTGAAATACATATTTCGAAAAAGTGATATCACGAATTCTTTAGTACACTTCATTTCGAATCAAACTTCTAATTGAGATAAGCTTATACTTCTAGGAATACTAATATAATTTTAACCCGAATTATATTTCTCAGTTTATTTGGATATTTTTGATTTCAAATTGTGTTTCACCTAACTCCTACCCAGAAATTTTTTATCTCTGACGCTTCGTTTTGGGAATCATATGTTAGTTGTCCTAAAAACTCCTCACTGTGCGTACTTTGCCCATAGATTCTAATTCTGGCGTTGACGAAAGTTGAAAAATTAAAATCTGCCTCGAACGCATTTCTGATTTTATGACTTTTGAAACTTAATTTTTTGTTACATCCTAAGACGCGTTCGGCACGTTTGGAGCATGCCTCGGCGGTCATACTACTATAGATTCCGTCATCTTCTAAAAATATATCCAGAATAACAAAACATCGCGGAACACTATAAACTAAGAATGACCAAACGACGCCAACGGAGTACTTCACCAAATGAAATTAAAAAGTAATAGTAGTCGTTAATATTATGAAAATAGTGACTAATATTGAATGGATGTATTTTATGTATTATTTCGTTTTAGGACCTTGGTTGTAAGTCGCACTTGAACCAAAATGGGTTGCTTGGGTGAGGTTCTCATTATATTTTGACGACCAGTGAACGACAGGAAACAGAACTGCAAACAGAAAAACACAAAATTTGACATTCATTTTCAGACGCCATCAGAGATGAGATCCTCCCTTAAAAAAAGAAGAGAAAAATATGGCATGACTAAGGTTCATAATATACGTGCAAAAATTGTAAATAGTTCAACACAATAAGCTCACGATAGAGGCTGACGCTCTAAGTCTTATACAAGATGATCCATAGATCTGTGTCCACCGTATCCGTAGAATTTTCAAGCTTTTGAAGGATATTTGTTAATTAATTCGAGGGTTACCAGGAAATCCAAGATGCACATTTCGGAGATTGGGCCGTATCTTCGAGATGTCTGTCTTCACATAGAATGTACATGTCAAACTTTTTGTGTTATAATAGCGGTTGCATGATAATGGGCCACCCTGTACAACCTATAATATAATTGTAACTCTATATTGTAATTAACTTTTGCACGTTTTTTTCTAATAAATAATAAACTATAAATCAAGCCTAAGGAGGTATGACTCTGCTCTGCTTGGTGTCACAAATTTCGCGTGGTAAAATTCTAAATAAATTAATTTTGAGCCTTCCGTACTCTAACTGATGGGCCGGGCTAAAGTAATTACTCACTATTCATAAAATTAAATTAAAATGCAAATTCGTTCCATAGACGAATAACTTGCAAATATTGTTTAATAAACTCAACACTTCCCCACCATGCCCTAGTCATAGCCTTGCAATTTGCAACAGGTAGTTTTATTACGAGAATTCGCACATACAAGAATTTTTTATGAAAGACCAAGTTGAAAAGTAGTGTCAATAAATACATGACAGAAAAACACTAGGAGGCATTCATAATCCAAATGCGTAGGCGTTTTCACTATTCACCTGAAAAGAAATCACCAAAAGGAAATTAAATCGAAGTGTCTTGCCGTTGCATTTATGAATAATTTCATTGATTGCCAAAGGTATAACATAAAATATACTGGGTTTGTGTGGTTGATGTATCAAATCCATCAAAGCCAAAAACACCCAGATATGTCTCCAGATGTTGTAGTCTAGTAGTTTTGTGTATTTTCAGGGAAAATATTCCTAGGTCAAATGAATTTACATTGGAAAATCTTTCCTATTGCACTTCAACTGGTCATTACTATTTTTGAAGCGCGTTTCCCTGATATATACGAATAAAAATATTTCTAAATAAAATGTCTCGTTTTGATTTAAAATACATACAAATAAGTAAATTAAAGTAATTTGTTACTGCAATTGTAAGTTAAAAAATGTCGTACGATATGTGTTATCTGAAAATATTCAAGGACTGTAACACATATTGTTATGTAATGTATTCAGTCTCATTAGTGTAGAAGTGTCTGCCGTGCTGATTAGTCATACATGAAATATTAGGAGTGTCAAATTAAATTTTGACAAATTAATTGTAGGTACTAATGAAGAAAATGAGGCTTGGGTCAGAAGGATTTCACTTTTAAGAAGACAATGAAAATGAGTAGTTGTTTCTTTGGAATACAAATAACTATCCGTTGAATCATCGCTTGATTTACTCAACTCCAACAAACTCGTGTACTTTACCGCATTACCATCTCACTCTGCATTTTGGTTAAAAGATGAATCACAACATTGGGAGTCAAGCTCCGTAAACTATAACTTTTTAATCAAATTTTTGTACTTAATCCTCGGTTCACGCGCGTATCGTATGAACCATTCGCGAATCCCAAAGTGATTACCTTGTTCTGTCTTATTTGATACAATCCCATAAAGATTTCTTCAAAATGTCATTAAAATTTGCATAAGAAATAATGAATAATAAAATATATCACATGATCTTCCGCCGATTTTTGGTAAGATATTTCGAACCGAATCCCATCGAGGCATCAAAAGTGACATAAATTTGCATTATAATGACGTTATGTATTTAACCCGACGTCTGCTCACGTCAGTCTTTTCCCATTCTTTTTATTCTAATTCTAAGACAGAACATAGGAGACAATGAAAATATCATGTCCGTCGTTTTGTATGAATGATAAAATCTTGTTAAAAAAACATACATTGTATTATATCTCATCTTCTTGTATGTTATGACATGAGAAGTCAGGGGCGGGTACACAGAAGATACCTTAGTAGAATATCAAATAAGAGGATGTGAAAATTCGTCATTCATTTCCACACGAGAAGAGATGATCAGAAAAAAAAATTCCTGTGGGTTTTGACTTGCTTGCCCTGTCAAGGAAGATGCGGATGTTGAATCCGATGAGAAATGTCAAAATATTCAGTTTTATTATTCCATTTTACATTTATTTCGTAATTGACTTTTTTCAAACACATTTTCACCTAACAACTTTATTACTTACATGCCTATTTTATATGACCAGTTGAGTGAGACCATGGAAGTGCACTCACTCACTCAGACATTTCAGACAAGTAGTCAGTTAACATGGACAGGGTGGACCAACGTATCTAATCATCTTGTAATTAATCATATTACTTGAGTCAGTCAAGAGTCTCATCAACGCTCACCATGTTTCTCAAATTCGCAACAAGAAATTAACGCGTTTTAATAACAAAGCCATATGCCATGTGTGATATCAATGTGTCGCTGGTAATCTGCCGAATTAAGCGATACTTTCACTTATTTTTGCAAAATATTTCCAAGCGGTAGGTTTATTTTTCTATTTGGCCTCGCAAAATACGCCGTAATAGAAAGGCAATTCAGTGAAGGTAAACCTCGTTAATATGTCTAGCAAAATCTCGTGTTCTAGATGGATCAAACCCCCCAACACACCGAAGTGGTCAAGTATTCCTATACCGTTCAAAAGTCAACAACGGGATTTTGATGGTACCAGTAGTCCTGGACAATATTCGAAAGTTCTTATACATATTTAGTGATTGTGCTACATTGTACAAGCAAGCGTACCTTGAACTTAGAGATACATTGATGTTTGACTTAATACCATTTTCGACTTGCTGCCCGCGACACAATGCATTGACAGATGCAAAAATGAGTCGGAATCCCTCAGGCTTAATTGGGTCCCAGTTAGTCCTAATCCTGAATGTCTTCATTGTTAGCGTTGGAAACGATTCATTAGAAATTCATTCGGCCTAGAGTTACAAAGCAGAAGGGTCTATTCAAAACCCACGCGTTTGAGCGTTAAAACGATACAAATTTTGCCCGGGAGACATCCTTTACTTTTTATGATGAAGGATGATGAGGATGATGAGCATTCAACCTTTTATTGTGACTTGTACCTGACGCAACTTACAAAGTGATAATATTTTAACAACCTTGAAAGCAGTTCACTTTTTTCCGTCTCAGAGATGCGGAAGTTTTATGATGATGAAGTGAAACGATTTCACGGCAAGAGACCTGCCTGGAGCTTTGAATCAAATCATTTCAAAATTCAAATGAGTTGGTCATTTTTGTATGGAAATGTGGTATAGAGATTCAAATAAACTATTTTTGGATATGCAATGGTGGGCACTGATTTTCGAGAGAATTCTAAGCCTACGACTCCTTAGACATACAGCTTGGTTTAAAGATTTATTATCGCACGCTAATCTGGTTTGAAATCTTATAAACTACGGCTAGATAATTCGGACATCAAATTAGGCTGAAACTCTCAGGATTTACTTTTCAAAATGCGCCTGGAAGGCCACAGTTTGAATATTTCAAAAATTTCTACCAATGAACAAAAATTTATGCGTCAGTAGGATTTTAAAAGAAGTTTGTTTCCTTTTCAGCTCCGAAGCTGCGAAATTCTATGGGTGGAACTTCATGTTCAAGGAGTGTTACATAGTATTCTGGATATAAAGATTTAATGTTGATATAAATAAATTCAGAGTTTTATCTGTATTTTCTTATCTATGTATATTTCTTGACTACGAAGATTTTATACATTTTCTCCGTTCCTAGTGTATCAAGTATTCATAACTTGTTTGTTCTGTCGCAATGATTTAGCGTAGAGATTATCAGGCTTCAAAAACTTGGACTATCCTTTGAACAAACCCGACTAATGCAACTCTTCTTCGTGAAGCCTAAAGCCCCAACAACTTGTCAAACAGTGTGTCCTACTACCTTCAACTTTTATGCATTTTTCAACATTCATTAACTACAAAGAACTATGATAAAAATACAGTGTTCATGTCTTATAAACTGAAAACTCATTTAGCATTTCGGGTGCACGTCTGTGTTGTCCTTAACACCGCACCCATAAAGTAGCTAGAGCTTTGGAATTAATTCTGTCACGAAAATGGAAAATTGTTTGCAAATTCACACACCTGTGCTGTGCTGTGCCTCTTTTTTTTGCATTATTTAAACATTAATTGCTGTCTATTTGGTTTAAAGTAAAACTCAAACTTACGAGGGGTGGTTTTGTAATGGATATTCGGTAATCTTGATGACCGTGAGCGTCCCATATGACGTTACTATGAAAAATTAGTGATATATTGGGTCAACATTTTAGTGTGAATTGAACGTTTTGGATAATTGAAAGTATTTTTGTAAGAATAATCAAAATTGGATTGGGATACTATCGTTAGAACAGTATTTTCTGTACATGAGTACATGTGCCAGAAGAATTTTTTTTGAATTTCTGTAGTGCCAGTTCTAAAACTTCCCTTGTTAAATGTACTTTGTAGAATTCTGGTGCAATAAGGTTGTGATACAGGATCGTTTTAAATGGCTTTAAAATTGTAATTATGTCAAGATCGTGAAATCATGTTAAAATCAAAGATACGAGTTTTATGAGCTACAAATGTCACAAAGAATGAAGTGCTATTATTCGTATTGATAAAAAATCAATCAAGAAATCTTACTTATGACGAGTTATTCGAAAAACTTGTTCATGCATCCTAATGCTAATGTGCTTTTTGAAGAGTGCTTGTTTTTTTTTCAAGTTGAACATTTGTTGGTTTAGTCTTGTTGTTACGTATTAGAAAAAATGTAGAGAAAGAACGGAGAATGCAGATGTCGGCTAAGGTTTAACCAGAAGGCCAGCAGGTGGGAAACCTCGATTTGGAAGTAAAGCATGATAGCGAAAATGTTTTTGTAATTTAGAACCTCGCTTTTGTTAATGGACATTTTCCATTAAGGAACGACACTGTTTTTATACAATACAAACAAAAGCGCGTTCAATAATTGGAAAAGTTACTCAAGTTTGCATTGGAACATTGGAAGAAAACTTTTGCTCTTTAAATTAAAGAGGTAGCCGGTAAAGTGCGCCGCAGATCTCAATCTCAAGCAAAAATAAATCCAAAGAAAAACACCATGTGAATTTCAAAGTGAATTTAATGGGTTCTTTGTTCAGACTGAGCTTGAACGAATCATTTCCATTCCGCTTCTGTATAATTATTAAAGAAAATATTAGAAATAATTGAAAGTTTAACGTCTGGCTATATGCACAAGTTCTTCATCACAGACGACGATCGACTATTCAGATGAAATCCAGAACTGCAGAATTGGTTATAGCAGAATCAGTCCATCTCCGCGTGTCTAAATTAATAGTTACCCGAATACCCGAAGGAACATCCTAAGGAATTATTATATAACCTCACTATCAGTTATTTTAGTCACCTAGCTTTACCTTCACATAAGAATGCCTTCGTTTTAGTTTCTAATTACTAGTAATTTTGAGCAGTGGAAACGTCGCCCTTCACTCAACTACCACGATTAAAAGTTCGTATTCTGCAATAATTTTTCCCTATTACAAAAAATTAGTCTGATGTCTGAGTAATCCACGCCTGAAACAATTCTTCAAATAATGCACCCAATGTAACTGTAAATCACAAATCAATATTTACAACAATTTTTTTTACCTTCCCTCTTCCGCTACAGCAATACTATGTATGTCCCTGAATTCCTCACCTTGCAAATTGTTAACAGGAAATGCATGACTCGATGATTACGATAATACCAAATATTAGTTACTAATTGTTTAAAAATTCCAAATAAAAGAAGAGTAGTTGGACAGAAATATATACACAGATTTAGAGACAAGTTTTTTTTATTTTTTATTTTATAAGTCAAAAACAGGGATTTTACATGTTAAAATTACATAACCACCGTGCGCGTACAAATATACGACAACTCTACCATGCTATGGGTGCCGATTCCATATTTTACATGAGCAAAGTTTTTCGAAAAAATCATGAGTACTAATAGTAATAGATTTGCCTCCTCCTGTTTGCAAATCATAAATAAATCCTGACTATGTGAATTGAAATGGGTAGCTCACGAAATTGTAATCATGATTATATTTATATACGATTCAATCCAATCAATGTTAATAAGCACCTGCCTGTTAGGTCCACTCATTTCATTCTTATTTCCACGAATGCAATAAATTTTCATTTTTGTACAAAAAATAAATAAATAATAAATACACTCACTCCCTGCCATTAACACTTAACAATGCAACGAAGGATCGACAGGCGTGCGGATGAATACGAATTTTGTCTACACTACACATTTTGCATGTGCATGCAGATTTGTGTACAAGGAAAAGAGTTAATAAGTGGCAAGGAGCCGAAAGCACGTGTGGAAGTACACACATGAATGCAATGCCCAAGTCCATTGTTCTGTTCAAAAATCTGCAGACTCTTTAACTATTTTACCATAATCGCAAATTAATGGCACTTGACTTTTCATCGTCATGCTCACAATGTGCATAAAATATAATGGCTCATACTCTTCTTAATAGAATTCAAAATAATGACAGACATTTCAAAAATTAATAGATAGTTCAAGATTCTGAAAGTATGTAAAAAATTTAAGGATGTGGATTGTTAGGAAAGGGAAAAATCTAGGGAATTAAATCGAACTGATTGTATCTCTCAACTGAACCTCATATTTAATTCAATTCCAATTTCTTTTCCAATCAGTGGAATAACATTTTTGTACCGATCTCACCAGCCCAAACGGCGGGAGTCCTAAGAAAACGTCATGCATGCATTAGTAGACTTTTATAGAACTCTATCTATCGCGAGTATCGGAACCAACGAGCATTTTATTTGAAACCAATATGGGAAAACGCGGATAAGGCGGGATTCTGGGCGGTTTCTCCAGAGGAACCCGCCCAAAACAATTTCGTTTTTGAATAATCCGTCGATAACGTCTTGTTGTGCAGTTTTTGACACATAAGTGCATAGGTCACCCGGTTGCTGAATCAAGTGCCCTAAACTCAAATACTGACAGAATTATCGCTAGCCGAAACTTTCACTCACTGCAACAGTTTTAAGAAACATTTTAACCATGGTATTCCACGTATTTACATCCTTCATTCATGACGTTATTTGATCCGAGATTCAAACTTTTTATGGAATATTTGTTAGACACTACAGATGATCGTTTGCTCGAATCTGCACAATTTGGATTTCATACTGCAGAAGAGAGGAAAAAAGGTTCAAAATCTGTAGCCAACCAGCGTGAGCAATGTCATGAAAATTAAAAACTAATCAAGTCTGACACAACTGACTTCCTTTTTGCATTGCACTCCCTTTATATTCAGTTTTCATTAACTTTAAAGTTTAATAACCATGACCAAGAGTAAATCATGTAGAACAGAGTGGAATCAAAATTGAGAATTATAATAAGTACAAAATGAAAATCAAAAATCACGCTCTCCATTAAAATTCATGTCACCAGCTCGACTTCGTTTTACAATTGTAATGTACAAAATGTAATTTATTGCACAATGCATAATTTATTCTCACCTACAAAAGAATAAAGTCACACTTAATTTAATTGACATGTCCGAATATTCTGTAGAGTCATGGTGGACTTTTTGCTTCGCTCTCCCTCTACATCTGAATCTCTACCTGGTACATTTTTGCTTGATTTTATCTGTTTTCTTTGATCTCTACTCCACATGAAGATAAGCGGAAGGAATTTTGCTCTTAAAAAATACTCAATGGGACTGAGTACTACGTAGCCAGAATTTTATTATTTTTTGCAGAGTAAATATTACTACAACTTGCCACTCATGTTTCTCATATTATTATTATCATTAGTACTGCATTTGATTTCCTTGTCTGCACAATGTTAGAACAATATTTAGAAGTTACACACTTTCATTTTGCATTGGAAGACACTCAAAACAAATTGGCACAAATTTTAAATGCAAATATTTTTCTGCGATTTGACGGACTCGTA
>JAQGCA010002020.1:0-15120 GCA_034698945.1 Protaphorura quadriocellata
TTTATTCCTTTTTGAATAGATTGGGGAATTAGGGAACACATCAAATTAAATACAAACATCAGAAAAATCTATTTAACGGGCTAATTAAAATTGGATACATATTCCATGCGTATCTACGCTACAGGGTGGACCTCAAAAATAATTTTGAAGTCATGTATCTCTTGGCAAATACAAATGCATAGTAAATTTATGGTAATATGAAATAAACGTTGTTTAAATACAGAAAGCAGAATTTTTTTTGCAAAATCTGAGGTTTCTGCTTAATAACTTGTAATGTATGAGTTGAAACTCTCTAGTTGGTTCTGGCATGGCTTGTAAGTAGAAATTGTGGATTGTGTCATAATACCGTTGGAGAAATCGGTCGTTCACTTACAAACATGGACAGTTAGTTACTCATTGACTGTGAGATTGCTTTAGATTCCCATCACTTCCATGAGTGGAAGAGTTGAATTCAAACTCAAACTTTGAGGAGTGAAAGTCCATTGGATTGTATGAGTGATGTGATTCTGTTTCCAAACAATGTAGGATTGTATCACTCTTCATGAACTCTGGACTGCGGATTTTAAGTGTGAGCGGATGTGTCTTGTGATGTGAGGTCGTTGAAATAGATTCACGGAGTTACTAGGACCTTCTCTTCATACATAGAATCTACTTCTATTCTCCGCAGTTGGTTCGTATTATCTATAAAATCTAGGAGAGTAGGAACCAAGTGCAAGGAGATGGATTGTCGAGATGATTGGATGTGATGAAGGAGGCAGAGAGTCATTAATCATTCATTGGTGGTGGATAATGAGACTGAGCCTTAAGGAATAGTAGGACGTAGGACTCCACCACCAGTGTCACCCGGAAACTGGGCCCATGAACAGAAACTCTGCGTAATTCATCCATCCTTCCAATCTCTGAGTCCAAAATCAAAAGCCTCCATAGTGCACGCCATTCTATCTCTTCTCTATCGTGTTACCGGGTAATCAGGGAATACGGTCAATCATATATTTAGTCAGAATAGTTAGAATCCAATCCACACTAAATTTTTTATATAAAATTTACAAAGATATCAACCAATTGTTCGTAAGAGCACTTTTCATTAGATTGGAAAGCGGAAAATCCACTTCAAAGCAATCACTCACACCATGTCTACCCGAGAAGTCAAAATTTTAGTTATGTGCAACACGAATTAAAAAAAATATGCCTAGATGCTACACCACTTGAAGTAAATATATGTAGTTTGTGAGACACTTTTATTTTGGCAAAAGATATGTAGGTCGTATAAAACTGAAACATGAGAAAGTTTTGTATTGATGTCGGATTCGTTCACTCTAAAACCCGGTGAACAGGGTTTCTGATGTGTGAAGAGCGTGCTCGTTATTAATTTAAAATCTCAAGGAAGAAAAACCCTTGTTCTAGTAATCTCATTTCATAGTCGAAACGCGCACCAGAAAGATTACACTAACTTTGAACTTTTACAAGAAAGCGTGTTTTGTTTTATAATAATCCAGTGAACAAGGAATGAAAAGTTTGCTTCATTTTGGTCATTTGTAATTTAAACACCATTACATGTGTAAAAATATTTAAAATGCGGTATGCAGGCTTTCCATTCATCAAACATTTCTTACATCAAACCAATTTTATTCATTTGAAGTTCGTTATAGAGTGTCATATGTACCCAATGATGGTATCCTAAAGAAAAGTACACTGGAGTGGCTACAATTATGTAGGACTACTGAAAACACTGGAGAGTATGTTAATATAAATGTACTCGACTCTCTATATATCCTGCGTGAAAGGAAGCGAGGATGGTTTGAGTTTCACCCAGGGAATTCCATGTTCTGAAGGAATTTTGTGTTTTATCGTTAACATAGATCAAGATGGATGCATAATATGTGCAATCATGGGTATTAGTTGAAAGTTATGGGAGGAAGATGCTGGATGGTGTTTTCTAGGTGGATTGCATGGGGTTGGTGGATTTTGGATTGGGATTGGGATTGCCATACATAAAATCCCGTCATGAGAGTGTGAATTCATCAGAGAGAGAGAGAAATAGAAAGCCGGGCTTTGCCTCAACTTTCACCAGTTTCCTTGCCCTAATCCCAGAGCAGAGGCACTGCAGAGCACAGCACAGCACAGCAGGCTCACTCCCTGGTTTTATATAATGAATCACTCCTGTAAAAATGGTTAGCGTGCGTCTTCAAACTTTGATTTGACCAAGAAAACTTCTCTCCCCTTTTCCTCGTGATTTATCCATATTTAGCGTGTCTTTCTCTTTTCAATCATTTTTTATCTCGCTTTTCCCCAACCCAGCACACCAATGTCTACTAGTCCAAATTCAACCTTTCAGTCCGATTCTCACAAGGAACTCTATTTAGGTGTTAATTCCAATTCCGTCATGCACTTTTTATATTACAACTCATTTTTAGGACAATGATTTATTCCTCGTGAAGATGCATAATGTAGCGGGAAATCTTTCACCAATTTGAGCAACAACGACAGCGACGGTTATTTGTTGACATAATTTTTATGAGAATCATGGGTCCATTTGGACTGCTTTTTTCACGTGCACTCCAACAATATCCCTCGTAGCTGAAATGCATAACACGTTACACCTCCAGATATATTTTACAACAACGGCAGAAAAGTTGGAGAGCCAGGGAGGCTAACTTGAGGATTATAATTGGTTGATGGACTAAAACATAAAATGACCCTGTTTCCATTTTATGAACTTAAGAACCGTGAAATGGTAATGTCTAGAGTGGGAGTTACAGGTTAATTTAGTTCACCGACATATTATTTAGTTAGGGCGGGTACGTGGAATAATTAGAGATTGTTTGAGAGCTGTGAACAAAATATTCCATAGGAATGAATATTGGACTTTTTTGTGGGTAACTGAAGTGAAGGTCCAAGAACACAAGATAAAAGTGTAGAAGGACTATTTCCTCACGCATAAATAAAGTGAAGGAAGTGAAGCATATAAGCCCGTCCTCACCCACTCGGCACTTGTCCTTTCCTAAATGTACACGTCCTCTGTATAAAAAGAAATCTACACGCACTGTGCTCTGTATCGATACCGGTACAAAAAAACGACGATCGAAAAACAACTCTCTGCTATGAATTTTGAGCCGAAAGAAAATTTTCTCATTCTTTTCTTATTTCTGTCCTGAAAAAGACCCTATTTTCCCTCAATCTCCTCTCTCTTACTACTTTTCCTCTCTTTATTTCTCCTTAAGAAGAATATCGATTTCCGTCCTTTTCTTCGTACCTCTTCCGCCAAGGAAGAACTTTTCTTCTCTCCATTCTCCTTTTCTGCCTTGGATAGCAAATAATTCATTTTTATCGGGGGGTCTCTAGGACAAGACAAGTTTTTTTTTCGACTTGCAAAAAAGATGAAGGCATGGTCGTCGTTCCTATTCTTCAGAAACTCACGCCCAAACTTACTAGTAGTGGAGAGTGACGAGAGTGCTGAACTTACATGGCATGGCACGGATCTACTACGATCCACTCCGAACTTTCCCTGACCCCCACCCCCTTCACTGAATACAAAAAAATGTAGATTGAAACATGATTTCCACCTCTATTGGCATAACTTTTTCTCGCTCCATTGCCTCTTGACTTGTCACAAAAATTTGACAAAGCGTGAAAACATCTTTCACCAAAGTTTTCCTTTTTCCTCTTCTTTCTCTTCTCAACCAAACCTCGTCCTCCAATTGAAAAATGTCTCTTAGGCTTTTCATGTCTTCAATTCTTTTCCTCACCTCACTCATTGATTGACAGACCGGAACCACTTACAAAATTATTTCCATGTTTCCTATTTTATTCAAATTCCCCTGAGAGAGCATTAACGGGTCATTTCAAGCCTACCGTATTTATTCCATTACAACCTTCGGCTTCTATTCATTCAACGAGGTCCAGAGTTCAAATGCTTTCACTGCTTTCTTCATTAGGATATGTGGAGAAATCTCGAAAAGACCCGATTATATTACAGCCTAATATTAAAAATGATTTTTCCTTGTGATTCCTTGTGAAGGACCTACCCCAAAAAGTCTAACCGTTTGGCCGCTAGAAATACACTGTTGGGCACGTACGATAGCGTACAGTGACTTTACTTTGACTTTACGTCATCGCACATGCCTAACAGTATATTTCTAGCGGTCAAACGGTTAGATTTTTGGGGGTAGGTCCTTCTCAAGAGTTGTTCAGAATCACAAGGACTACAACATATTACAAATCCAACAAGGTTATCCTTCTTTAATTTGACATTTCTTAACCTGATCAACAAATTAAATAAGACATCCACTGACTGTAACTGATAGTTTATTAAATTTGATAAATTTCTTTTGATTGACTTCATTTAAAAACAAACATTTCGAATCCAACTGATCCAATATCTTATGGATAAAAATAGAACTGACCGGTACAGCTGCTGAACCTATAAATCCGAACTTCCGGCTGCATGTCTATGTAGTACTGCGTTGTAAGTCAGCATTGATTTAAAACCCGAGCCGAGTGTAGTCTGTAGAAAGTTGTTATGGTTCGTCATACTAGATTTGGAGGATTCTGTTTGAATTTAAACTATACAGCGATATAACATTGTTCCGACTGAGCTGAAAGTAATAAGTATTTGTATCTAAACTTTGTGTTGTTCAGAAACAGTTTTGTTTCATCCTTGGAAGTAAGGAACCCTTGCGGGTTGGATGAGTTGACGTGGAGTAAATATCCTGAATGGAGTTCGATAGAAAGAGTAGCCGGCAGGAACTGAGAGATGAGATAGACAATGGTAAGGTTTTCTTTCCTCTCATTCTACCTTCCACTACTCCTACTGCTACTACTGCCCATGGAATGAAAGATCTCTATAAATTGTGTAAATTATGTTATCGTCTCAAGAGAGTGAGAGATACAAGTGAAAGAGAACTTTCTCTTCCTTTCTCCATCCCAATCCCGATGCACGAACAGACGTAGAGAGCTCTATACTAACAGTCCTACAGTTTTGAAAGTAGCACGTTTTCCGTTCCCTCCACCCAAAAAGAGATTTATGACTCGAATGAATTATATCGTTTAATATTTCGCATACCAGAAAACACACATTGAAGTAGTAGAAGTAAAGTTCCTAGAGTGAAAGTTCTGATGGGAGGGCCAGGGCAAGGGAAAAAGAGAGTACACGACTCCCAGCATTTGTTATATTAGTTACAAAACACAAATTAGTTTTCTCCGGCTCTCTCTCTCACTCCCGCCTTGTCACATTTATTAATGGTGGTGAAGCGGACAGGTCCTTTTCAGCCGGATGAAGGATAAAAATGATATGTTATTTTCTAACAAGGCTCAGGACTAGGACTCCCTCCAGTTCAACCTCTCTTCTTTCCAATGTAGACTTTAAACGGAATAGAGGGGAGAAAAACAAAAACTTAACACGGAGCCGGAAAACAAAAACGAAGGAAGTTTTGGAAGAAAGAAAAGAGAGGGATTTACTCATTCCTTTCCGTCCGCCGGCATCCCAATGTAACCTTCCACTAAATGTACTGCCACCTTACCTTATAGCATTTCTTCTTAGGGTATATTTAAGAAAAGGGCACAGTGGGGACGATTGCCATGACAGCAGCATATCGAGCGTTCCTTGCCTGGCCACCAAGTCCTAGGATGACTAAGTCCACCCTTCCTTCCTTCCTTCTCTGAGGACACAAGGAAATAGTGTAGAAGTAGGAAGTGGTCGGAGTAAAGGAGGAGAGAAAAGACTCATAGGTTTCTAAATTAACACCTTGTACAACACGACCAGAAAGGCTTAGTAACTTTTTTATGCCACCTACGGCTGGAGTTAGGGAACGAAGAGAGATTTATCGCTCGCGCCCAGCTTTTCTCTTGTCTTCTTCTCTCAAGGAATCCAGAGAACTGGGACTTTCTCTCTCTGCTTTCTCCGCTCCCTCGTCGTCCCTCTTTCAAACTCTTCTCCCATTCCTATCCCATGTAATCACTCTCCTTTACTTCCTCACACCTACCACCACTAGAAATTTCTTTACAAGTGTTACTCCAACTCTCGCTTTCGTCTTCAGAACACTTCAAATAAATGTAAAGAATTTTCTATGTCAGGTATCTACGGCAAATTTCAAACAAAATTGTGGTCACAATCGTGCCTTATCCCCAGTGCAGAAAATCATGAAGAAAGTTTGCATAGAATGTCGTATTTGATTGTCAGCAGGAGATGATTTTTTTATTCGAAATAGAATGCCAGAAGATCACTCGAAAGTTTTTACTTGCTCAATATTAATTGGGATTCTTCAAACTATTTTTCCACTAAACCTGGGCTGCAGTGTGTAAATTATTGTAGTATCAAATGTTAATTTGTTTTCTCCATTTGAAGTAATGTGTTAGGTACGCAATAATATGTAGGTTAAGTTATGTTATGTATGTATGTCATGTATATGTGTCAGTGTTAAGAATCTATGTCATGTTTATTATATACATCCTAATTATTTACCGCATCATCGGAATGCCAATCCGTTAATTAGTTGAACTAATTACCATGCCTGTAATACTATACCAATTTATATAAAAGGATCATTTATGTTCAATAAAAGTCAGATCACATCTAAGCTTTAGATGATGAACTCCCATATGACGTCTTGTCTCACCTTTATTATCATCACGAATAATCTGATCTAACTAATGCAGAGAGCTGATCCTAGATTCTATTGAATTTCAAATGAAATTTCATGATGTTTTGAACAAGTAGGATCCAAAGCTATTCAGACAATTTAAATAGAAATTCCAATTATTGTGTAAAAATCGCGTTCCTAACATGAACATGCTAAGGAATTTTTTAAATCAATCCAATGCTTTATGAAATATACTACATACTTGCATGAACTTCCACACATCCATACACGGTCAATTAAATGGGTGGTGAAAGTATTAGACATAAGGGAAGGAGAGAATGGGCTCAAGCTCGGCTCTGGTGTAAAATCTGAGCGATGTACTGTCCCATCCTTGGGTTGAAATACTTGGAATAGCTGAGCTCAATCTACACTCAAATACTTTGGGGAGAAGAATGCGGTGGTTGTGAGTCCAAACTTTCTCCAGCTTTCTCTCCACCTAAGTTTTCCCCTGAACTTCACTTCACTTCACTCCATTGCATAAATGCATAAAGTAGTAGTGCTGGTATTACTACAAGACTTTAGACTCTGGCACGCCATCATGATGTGAGTGAGTACCGGGTGTGATGACTCCGTTCCTCATGCAAGCCGATTAATGCTGAATAATTGATCTCACTGTTTCAACTTTAAAAGAGTGTTAGAAAAGGGGAGGTTTATAAGCCTGAGCTAGGTTTTTAGGAGAATGATATTACACCGTCCTCATGTTACTACTATTCCATGGTCTTGGAGCCGAGAGGACAATATTATACGAGTTGGGAATAATGGAGCGGACAAGAGGAGGTCTCAATCGTAATGTGACTCAATCTGCGTTAACAACCCACATAAATGCCTCGATTTTTCCCTCCGTTGCTTCCCTCAAATCACACCATCACACCATAAGTGTCATTCTCATTTTTCTCACTAAAGAACCCCTACACAGTACACAAAAACGTTGTGGGATATCAAAAAAGAAATCAAGAAGGAAGGAGTTGAGTCGTTGGAGTCATGAAGAAGACTTGGCGGTTTTTCTCCAGGAAAAAATGTCAGTCCCCGGTAATGCAGTGTAATGTGAAAGCTGTTGAAGAAAAAGAAATATAGGAAGGAAGGGTTGGTTTGTCGGATAGTATGATGTACTTTACTTACTGGATGGTGAAGAAGAAGAAAAAAAAAGTGGATGCAAGTCGTCTGGAGTAAGTGGAAGTCTTGGAAGTTCTCAGCGTATGGTCTTTTTGTGTCTGAGTGTGTGTGTGGTTGACTTTTATTGAGTATATATGACATTATTGAAGGAGCTCTCAAGTGTCGAGAAAAGGTGGAGCAAATTTATGAACCGCACTGTCCCATCATATAATTCATAGATAAATGTCCCCCTCGTCTCATGTTTTTTCAAATTTATTGGCCAAATATGAGAGATCTTTGATCTGCGGGTTTTTCATTTCTTTGGTTTCCTTATTCCATACAACTGCTCTTCCTTCACTGGATTTTCACTCCCGTCAAACCTAAATACTACATCTTGTGGACGAGCTGTATCTATGACCTCAAATTTGACTCACTACAATGTGTGTGTGTGCTCAACGAATTTGTCTAGAAGAATATGCGTACCACTAAAATGTCAATTTACGAGGAAAACTCGTTTTCCCGAATGACAAAATTAAATCATATTTATTGCTTTGAAAATATTATCTGGGGTGCAGTTTTCCACAGATACAGATACAAAGAGTAATAGTCTTATTTATGCGAATTGCCACGATTGTATTGCGGAGCGGATGAGGTTAGCAAAGATGACCCGCTCTTTAATGTTGTTTGGAGAATCCGTTCCGCAAAAACTTAGTAGGACATGGTCTTCTACGTTCTACATGTGTAACAACAACAAATGGCATGACTTTAATAGGATTTTTGGTCAAATTTGCGGTATTGCTACTTTCCTCCACCTCTCTTGGGTCCTATCTCTGTGTGCAATATTTTGCACAATGTGTGTTTATTTTGTAACTGTGTGTTAAAATGAAATGTGTTATTTCTTTATTTGGGCTAAAAATGTACCACTAGTAGTAGGGAACGAATCAAATGAGAAAAGTCTCTTTACAGCAGCCATATTTGTTGAATATATAGAACTGTCGCATTAAGAACTGCCAATCTTCTCTGGATCTAACGTTAGTAAATAATATGAATGCTTTGGTGCATTCGTACATGGATGAGGGGTACTTAAGTGGATATGAAGATTCGTTGGAAGACGAGGAAATGGAATGGTTCCTAAGACCACCCTCTCAGTCTGTGATAGAAAACTTTCTTTGGCCTGACTGAAATCAATTCGCTGGGAAGAAGAAGGACGCATATTTATCTATTGCGTACGTTCGTTCGGTACATTTCACGGTTTGGATGTGAATTGCATCGCAATAGAGAGATAATAGAATCCCCCTTTTTCCCTTTACAAAATCCGTCCGAATCTCTAAAGCTTGAGGAAGAAGGGGGAAAAAATTACCATTGCATACGTGCTTTAAATCCGGGCATTCAATGCCGCCCAACAATATGAGCATTATACACTGACATAGAGTTTGTATGTGAATATCATCCCGTATCCACTAACCCATGATTTCCATCAAAAGGTCACTCACTTCTTCGTCTTCGTCTTGAAAACCGGAACGAATTCCATACAAGCACCACTGCACTCCACCCTTCCTCTCTGACTTTCATAAAGAACCTTCACAAAAGCGTTCGTCCAGTCTAGGATACCAGAAAAATACTACAATAAGAATACCATGAAGAAAAAAAGACCAGTCGTCCAGTCTAAAAGATGAAGGAGAAATGAAAGTCTTCACTCGACACTTTTACCCACATCCATAAAATAAACTAACCTCCCATAAATCAATGTTTCTGAGATGTGTTCACTCTTCCTTCCAAGGAAAAAATTTTCACATTTTCTATATTAACGTCTTCCTGTTCATATCATTTTTACTTGAGTGCGATACATAAACGTCGTTATAAGAGACCACAAAATAAACTAGATATACCGGAAGTACTCCATTAATATGGAACAAGTGCATTTTTCCATAATCTAAAAATTCCACACATAACAGTACGTTAAAACGGGGAGTTGTATGTCGTGATTATTCTAAAGATGAGTTATCTGCCTGGGTTACCTTTCCTATATAGTATATGAAAAGTCAACCCATTCTCTGCTGAAAATACACGGATGCTTGAGCATTCCTTAATGAGAGTTATTTTTAAATGAACAGAAACACAGAACATCCTCGGAGTGGAATGAACCTTAAGATGGTAGACCTTGGAAGAAGGCAGTGTAAGTAGTCATGTCGTATACACTGAAGGAATGATAATGACACCCGTAAAACTCTGACGAAGACACGGAGAGTAGTGTTAGAAAGCTGAGGACCTAAACCCTTTCCTAATTCGGAGGAAAATAAAATTTCAAATTAATGTGGGTGTTTAATGTAAGTAATCGTCGGGAATTAAATCCCAGACAGGCTTTCTCCACTTTCACTATGAGTGAAGAAAGCAGAATCCACCGCACAGGACTGGAATGAGAGTGGCTGCCTGGCTTCTCTAAGGTGCTTCTCCTCTGCTGCTCAACACAGTAATTACAGTTGGAAAATACGTCTTTAGAATTAGCCCCCGGTATTCCATTCTAAGACGGACGGACGGAAGGAGGTGGCTGGTGCTCGGAAGAGTTTAATTTTCCGGAGGAAAGCAGATTGGTTCATAGTGTGTTTTCTGGAAGCGTCGGAAAATAGTCAAGCTATCTACTTACTCTACGATAAATTTGTGGAAAAGTAATGGATGTTAGGCGGACATTGAACGATCTGAGTCAAAGTAGTGTGCCATCCCTAGTCTGGGTCTGGACTCAAGGATTCTTCCATCTCAAAATCCTAACATAGGTTCTAGATTTCTAGACTTTCCTTCCTTCCTTTACCCCTCCAGCCAAAATAAATGTATGTATACATGTGGATGTACATGTACATGATTCAGGAATAGGATGAGTCCCAAAGTATTAACATTAGCATTACCGTTATCATTATTAAAACCGTAGACCGGAGTAACGTTGAAGGAGCGCTTAACTGCGGAGCTCTTGACTCGTCTGAGTCAGTGTGTCTGTGTGTGTGCCCAGATCAGACTAGACCAAGCCTTCACGCCCTCAAATGATCGTCGTCCCTGAATTTCATTTCGTTTTCTCTCTCTCTCTCTTCAAGACTCTGGTCGTCGTGCCAATCAAAATCAAATCAGAGGAGGAGATAAAAGTGTCATGTCGTGAGAATCCATGAGAGAACCCTCTACAGACCCAGGAAACTGTACCACCAGTTCGCTCCGCTGAATTCAGTTCCTTTTCTCTCTCTATGGCGACTCTAACCTTTACGCTTCGTATAAAACAGGATTTGAGCACAGCACCATGTGCACGTCTTAACGATGAGTTTGGAAAATACGACCAAGACCGTCCGGGACGCTTAAACACTAGTATCCCTGCAATGCAGTCCAGTTCAGCACAAGTTTTTCACACTCATAGTCCGACTCAAAACACACAAGTCAACTTTGAAAGGACATTTTCTATAGTTCTAACTTATCGCATCAAACACGCCTTCATTTCTTTAGTAGATGGATGGATGTAGTATTCACGTCAATAGATGAATGGGTTAACTGGGGTGACTAGAATGAATGCAAGAATTAAAATTACTTTCTCTTTCCTATTTTGAACTATGGTTTTGTATAGATTTTAAATAGCTGCATCGTCGAACAAGTCCAGGCTTTGTATTTAATAGGATCGTAAATACAAAGGGTGGCGTGAAGAATTATTGACGAAGAAAGTTCTTTCAAAATGTTGGGACGACAAACTTAACGGTGAGAAGATAATTTGTATTTGCATCGATTCACCACGGCTGAGAAATGAGATAAAATAAATTCCTCCATAAAAGCTTGCTCGAAATATAATCGAAGCTATCAATAGTTCGGAGAAAGGTTAAAGGAAAGTCTGAATTGAATTACACGCTGTAAATTCCTAAAAAAATGACGTTAAAATATTGTTTAACGAAAATATATTTGTTCTAACCCAATGAAATATTTTCAACGCCTAACAATTTATTTTACAGTAATTAAAAATGGAATTCAAAATTGTAAATCCTTCACAATGACAAGGAAGTAAGGAGAGCCGTACTTTTGACCACGGCAAATAAATGGGTCGCAGACCGGACTTTCTTTCATTTAAGGATAAAATTTATGACCCGACCCTCTCTCTTCAGAATTATCTCAAACAATTCAGTATGTCGAGGACATTAGATCTGTTCTCCAGATAAATTGACTACAAAGTTTTGATAGATTCTTAAGACGATGTTCTCAAAAATGAAGATTTAGTAGTTGTTGGGGGAGGGGGGGATTTGGACTATCAGTCCTAGTATTTTTTTTGCCTGTCCCGTACACTGAACTCTACTTCACTGGCCAACCCGTTCTTTTTCTTCTTTTTTCTCAATTTCTATTTCCGATAGATAAATCACGAAGAACAGAGAGTTTCTAATCTCTGAAGGTCCTGAAAAACAATTGGATAGTTTTCTCCATTGCCTTTAGTGCCTGGCCTACGCCTACTATTTCCCCTTTTTCTCTTCGCCCAAGTAGTTCCGGGTTCTCCCTCCTATAAATCAAAGACTGCCGGGGAGTCAGATCGCGGACGGAGAAAATAGAGTAACATGGCTCCTTCGATTTACAAAAAATAAAAGGGGGTACTTGAGTCCAAGAGGTCTATTTCACTTTGACCTTGACATAAATTTGTGAAAGATGTTCTCTCGTAAGAATTTGATTAATATGGTGATTGTATTGAGTGAATGAGGTATTTGATGGTGACGGGGTCAATTGCCCCCATATATGGACTCATGGGTTCGCCATTACATGGATTGTGCCCTCCGCAGTTCTAAAAGTCGACAAAAGGAAAGAAGAGATCCAGATCGCGTCAAAGCTAGCACTCGTACTCTTAGAACTGTATAGATATAAGAGTATTTCAACTCTAACCTAATATGTTACTGTCGCCAGTTAAATCACTCAACTATTGACTTGAGATAACAAAGATATAGCTCCTAACCTAACCGTGTTTTCTGTTCTACTTGGAAATGCCTATCCTTAGGAGTCGTATGTAAGGATGAAGTGAGTAGTCCGTCCTCCTGTAAACAAATTGCTGGCAGACTTCTTCAAAATTCAATCAAGTCTCTTGGCATTGATGGAAGTTTCAACTTTCCTTTGACTAAAAACCTCTTTACTTGTTCCTTCTCTTCCGTCAAGACGCTTCCTACATTTTGGAGGTCTTTGTACGTTTGCTTTTACAAATTAACGAAGAAACTGATGGATGACTTCCCTTCCTTCTTTGGTTTGACGAAAGGAATCCCTCGTCCTTCAAGTCCCTCCAACTTTAAATGAGGAAACTTCCCAAGGGATAATTAATTTGAATTTTATTGTGGGGCACGACAAGAAAAATAATCAGATGAAGAGGAACGTCAAGTCAATAGAGTACTTGTGTCCCGACAAATCCAATCAACTCACATCAATCCCTCCGCCTTCTACAACCAGTTCCACACTTCAACGTCTTTTAACAATGTTCCAAACACAAAAATCCGATTCCACGCCTGGAGGAGCCGTAGTTTCGAAAGTTTTCCTTTCTCCGATGTTATTTTCTTCTGTGTTTACTTTTCAATGACTCCGATGTCCCAATTATCATAATTTGTTCTGATTTCTCTCATATTTTCAATATCCCAATCAATTATAAATTTTGGACCCTAACTTCAAGAATTCCCATGTACCACCAAAGTTTTGGCAAATATGATCACCATTGTACTACATAGATCGAAGCGTGAGATAAGAGCAGATTTCCTAAGTTGATATGATGGAATCCTGTGTCAAAAAAATTTATGTAGTAACCTTGTTACTACATAAATCTGTTCAAGCCGCCAATTTTTTTTTGCTACCGAATGGTAGGAAACTGAAGTAGGAATTACTTGAGAAAATGAGAGGATGGTTCATGATGAGGTTGTTTGAGGGGGGATTCCCCACCGCCATCAAGGCACACATGTCAGAAGGGAACCCAATGAGGTGGAAACGAACCCTCGACTCTACTTTCTCCAAAGAGATAGAGTTTGGTGTTTGGGTAGAGTGACTGACTGTACTCACATCACACAGGACTCACTCTAGTAGTAGCAAGAGTTCTTTGACAGAATCTCGGAAATGAATATGTCACGGGTAACATGTTAAATCGGACCAGATATTATATATTAAGTCCTGTTTCATGTGGTGGACCGGGCGAATCGAATGCACCGGTATAGTGAAAACTCACTGTGTACATAGTACTGCCCGGACTGAGGATCAAACCCCATACCACTGATATTGTAGAAAGAGCACACTCACCACTACGCTGTCCTGTCTGACTAGATTCTATATTCATTTAAGGAGATTCAGAGTTCGGAGGCTTTCACCACTTTCTCCATTAGATATGGGGAAAGTTGGGTGGCCACGCAGATTATATTATAACCCGGCTAGTAATGAAATAAATATGGTACCTTTAATATTATTTATTTTGTAGAGACACGACTGAACGGGAATGGATATGAGATTTTGGGTTGATTTGACCTGTGGCCTGTGACACAGACATAATATAAAATATAAGCGTAGAGGAGATGGGGTTGTGAAGGGAGTACAGTACATCAAAATATCATATATTTTGTTCAGTGAAGCCTGAGTACAACTTCCTCACTTCAACTCCTTTTGGTTATTCTCCAGCCTCCACCAACTAACCAAGGAAGCCTTTATTAAAACTTGAGGAAAAGCCGTATAGTCACCATGGAGGGAAAGGTAGGCGTCGGGCAGAATACTCAAAATTGTGATTTCTCTTTCTCCCCGAAAACTCTCTTCTTTTCATGAACTCAAATAAATCAGCTCGCTTCAATAGGTCCAGCTCGAGTGAGAGACTCTTTCGTTTAAGTCCAATTAGGGCTTCCCTGTCTATACAGCCCAACCAACCTTCCTTCTTTCTTTTCCTTTCCAAAGAATGAACGGGAAACTTTGGAACCCCCCACCCCCCTCCACAACCTCAACGAAAGGAACAGATAAAGAATATGCAAATGAGGACAAGAAGAAAAGAGGAGAGTCGTGTAAGCCATGCTTTAAAAAATCCGCCTTGTCTAACCTATTCAGATTCGTAGAGGCAACTTAGCAAAATTACGCAACACGGTGAATAACTTAGGAAAGGAAAGGATGAGATTAGTCAGATTTCACAAAGTAAGCAATTCGGAGGGGAAAATTAAAATTTCAAGTTAACAATGAAAAATTGTTTCACATTTCTAATACCGGGTTTAATTATGTGTAGGATAATAAAGCCAAATTTTATTTGATCAGGTTATAATGTTAAGATTTTGCTCCATTGGAATTACAGTGAGGCAATTAACAAATCAGACAAAGGAGCTTAGACCTGGAGATAGGAAACTTGGCCATGAAAAGGATAATTTTGGCGCAGTGGTTTTTGTCGAATTTA
>JAQGCA010002021.1:0-15115 GCA_034698945.1 Protaphorura quadriocellata
AATACATTGAAGTTAATTTTAGAAAAAACCGTACCCGAATCGGTTGAAGCGTTTGTGAGATATTTAATTTCAAAAAGATGGACATGTTTCTGAAACACCCTGTATTTCACGCAGTTTATTGCTTTCATAATAGGAGTGCTTGTAACTCATACTGTGCGATCCACTTTTGTTCAATAGTTAAGGTTTTCAGAGTAATGAGAGGCAAAATCAAATTGGAATTTTAACATTGTATGCAAATTGCACAACCATACAAGAATTACTGGTGCTTTCCTCCCTGTGTGAAAAAAAATTCGGGAAAAATAAATCTTCTTTCAGGGTTGGGCAACACACGGAGAAAAATATATATGAAAGTGTTTTTCTGGAACATGACTGGATGTGCTCCATAGGATAACCGAAAAAGGAATGTACAGGTTGATGGGAATTCGTGGTGCTCAAAGGAGAGACGCATTTCCAAGCCCCTGATCAGCACCATTTAGAAAATAACATAATATTGTTTTGTTTTCTGTTTTCATAAGACAGTCAAGGAGCGTACTTGTATGTGTGACTGCGTTAGTTAGTTAGTTAATTTCTTTTATTACGGTCAAGTATTTCAGTTCGCACTGTTGTCAACATTCGGACCCGGCTTTGAGCCATCAGAAGAAACGATAGGACAGTGTACAGGGTGACGCATAACCTTTGCCCCCCCTCGACAGCCCAATCTGGGGGAGCGCGAGAAAAAGTGAGACATGCATTTTATAGAGAATCGTATTGCGGATCTAGCGAGCCATACCGATTGAAAATCCGTTGCGCATAGCGGCGCTGACGAGTGCTTAAGTAAAAAACGGCATGAAAAGACCCCGAGAAATAGCTACAAAAACATGCCCCAAATAATTTGTTTTGAAAAATCCGTCGATGCCACCTTTTTTGCAATAATTTTTTGCAATTTTTAAAATTTTGTCGGACCGGTTTGGAGAAAGTCGTTTTTTCGTTTCCAGTGCATTTTGGTGAAAAAAACCAGAATTTTTCTTCCAAATGCCCTGGCAGCGTAAAATCGACATCAAAATTATTTTGGGCATGTTCTTGTAGCAGAGAGCCTATTTTTCTGGGTCTTTCCATGCCGTTTTTCACTTAGACGGTAGTCAGCGCCGCTATACGCAACGGATTTTCAATCGGAATGGCTCGCTAGATCCGCAATAAGATTCTCTACAAAATGCATATCTCACTTTTTCTCGGGCTTCCCCAGATTAGGCTGTCGAGGGGGGAGCAAAGGTTATGCGTAGCCTGTATATACAAAGAAAACTTAACTAATTAAACAATCAACTCATACAATCATAATGGTTAAATATGTTCTCAAGACCCTTATTACGTTCCAGTCGTCAACAACATTTCATTCGATTTTTTTAATAACAATTTGTGACTGCGTTGAAATATCACGTTGATAAAGAAACAAACAAACAAACAGTATTGGTTAGGCCGTCTCAACAGTCGTCATCAAGATGTCTTGGGACTACCAGGTAGTTTATGAATTCAAATTGTATTTTATTCTTTTGTTGAATTAGTTGGCATTTGAATGAAACACATCTAAATTTAAATTTAAAAGATTTTCCTTATTCAAAAGGTATTTTAATTTTTGTTTTGTGACTCCTGGAGTGACTACTGGGAAAATAATATTTGGAATATTTGGTCAACCAACCAACCGTTATAGATTCTTGTGACCGATTCAGTGGGTTGCAACTGGAGTAGTTCCTTCGTCTTTACCTTTTTGTTTTTCCTGTTGACGTCAATCGAGATTTGTACTGTTTGCTCTTGTGTAAGAAAAGTTGACTTATATATGCTGTCTGTACTTGAAGGTCAGTCCTGCATATGAATATGAATGTCTTCACTTGTCTGAATTATTGAATACCTGGCTTTGACTTGTGTGAAGTTGTAGCACACACTTGAGGATAAAGTTGTATTTATTCAGTCACCTGCTTTTTCCTTCTGAAGTGTTTTCAATTTTCTTCGATATTCTTACCCTCTTGACTTCAAACGTTTCTTTCCCTGCTTTCCTCTCCTTTCCTTCAAAGTCTTTTGTTTTAATACCCTGTATTGACTACTCAACTTTGTTGTCACGGACATTCAATTCTAATTGATTTAGCCTACAAGGAACACAATTTGAATGTAAAATTTAATACAGACTGAACTATTAGACGGCCTCAAGTATTTTGGGTATGTGTAAATCAAATCCAACTGACAGAATTATATTTTCACCACTTGTTAATGTACATTTACAAGTTTAACATATTTCGGAAGTTTCGTCGGTATTTTTGGGAAAGGTTTAATGTTATATTTCATAAATCTCTGACTATCAACCGAGTTTATGTCTGCAAACATAATTTTCTTGCTGTCGAATACTTGAGACAACATAAGGATAATAGCATGTTCCATCCTATTAGTGTTCCTTGTGAGTTACACAAGTCTAGAGCACGGTATAATATTTGTCGAGTTCTCGCAAGCTTGGCTACGAAACATCGATTGATCAAACTCTGGATTCATATTCTGAACCTCTAAGATTGAAACTAATTCTCCTGTTTACTTATTCCCAGTACCTACATTTCAAAACTCTGGAGAATTCTGCAGAATATGATGAAATTAGATAAGACTTCTTCAAAATCCTTTTTTCTACCTAATTTGTATGCATTTAATGTACAGAAGAGAAATAGACATAAATCTTATTTATATATTCTTCACATTATTCAAACACAGAACCAAGAAATGTTATCACGACAAATCACGTAAGTAAATAAATTGTACTGCTGTATATTTTATTACACTTACACATTATCCATAATGTTATAGTTAGAAGATTAGGCTAAACTAGTTTATCACCCCTAAAATATGTAAGTACTACAATATATGGAAAGAATGACGTACATCATGTGAATGTGTGCCTGGGAGGTAAAGAATCATACTATCTAATTGGCAGCACTGATTCGAAACCAAATACTCACATTTGCTCAGTTTAAGAATATTGTGGTTTTTCAAGTGAGTACAATTTCTTAAGTCAAATACCATTTCTGGTTAGGGTGATATGTTATAAGATATGTTTAATAGTAACACAAATAGGGAGAGCTTGAAAGTTCAAGCCGCTCAGAATTAGACAATCAGACATTTTTGTGCGGGAAAAACTTATTACGTAAGCGATGTGATATGTTTCGTAATTGTGCTTTACTTTTCTTTAAAATTCATTTTGAGACTTGGTACATGTTTAATGTGGTTTAACAAATTGTTCAGTTTGGGTAAAGGCTGTAGTATTTATAAGAACCAATTATTTCACTTGAAAGTATTTTGATTCTTAAAGGGGTGGATCAGATTGGTGATTCACCGGGATGTTTGTGGGATATTCTTGACAAATGTCTGTTTTAAAATTCTGGTTTCAAAAATCACTCCTAAAAGTTTATTTGGACGAACAAATTATTACCTCTGATTTCTTCCTAAGGTTTTGGTGATGGGACCACTTGGATCATTCAGTTTTCATGCACGTGTACAACACTTTGTATTGAAGTTTAACAATTATATAAAGGGTGGAGTTAAAGGTTTTCCTTCAAAATTTCGATTGACCACACAGTAAAGTCAAAATTCACGAGTTTCAAGGACGTCGGGTTCCGGGAATTGAAAATCCAATCACGCGAACGGAAGGAAGCATTCAAACCATCAAAAACTTTCATTTGATACCGTTGTAAAAGTTTGAAGGGACATCTACTCCACTTCAACGGTAAAACCAAATTGAATCCGTGTTGTGTAATAGCACATACCTTTGTACAAATTGTACGAGTCTGTCGTTGACATTTCTGCTAGAAGCCTATCAGTGGATTTGTCTTTACTCGGATTTCAATTAAAATAGATATGACGACTTGAAAATTGAAAACCCAAAACTAGGTCTCGCCACTGAATCTCACCTCATCCAATCAAGTAACCCATCTTTTTACAAAGTTTGATTTTCATTCTATATTCTACTTTCTACAGGGCGACCCAGTAATTATGGCCAGAGTTTGAAAGGTTTATAAGTACAGTTTGACATTCATGAAGCTGGCACCAACTGTATTAACGTCTTCCAATACTTGGGTGTGTGTGTGTTTGGAAAATTCGACTACAATAGGGAATCCGAATGGGTTTTCAAACACGGTAAAATATACGAGTTCAATTATTCCTCACGGTTTTCAGGCACATTGTAGTGTTCTTTCCAAGACGGCAAGGGGCCTCATAACTTGTGATCCCAAATTTTGGTCAAAATGAATTTGGTGCAGATAAATGAAAATATCATATTCCACATGTAAACCTCTCAAGCCAGAGTATTCCCTGAGTCACCCCGTACATTTGCACAGCATGTGTATCTCTAGAGTACGTACGGTTGATTTGATAAAGAAGTTATATTCCCCAGACTAACGTGTACATTAGATTTATATGTGAAAGTAGGATACAACACTAAATAAGGATGTGATACATTTTGTTCTGCTCTAAGATTAGAATAATTTTCCATTCTCAAATGACGTAAATGGGAGATTTAAACCGAAATTATATATTTCATTTCCCGTCGCCCGCAACTTCCCTTCTGGCATCCATGAAAAAAAAACTGTTTATTCTCTCGGAAGTGTTGTGGCGGTGAAAGTCCCGGGTACTTAACGGAGATGATTGAAATCGTCCGCCTTGGCTGTGATTCTCTTCTCTCCTGCTGTGTGCTCCACACGTTCACGAATTTGTTCCATAGCTACAGGACCCACGCAGATCAACGGGTCTTTGAAATAACTGCAGGCCTAAGGAGTATCAAATGAGAACTATGTAAATTCAATATTTTACTCAATAATAACTAGACTGAAACGAGTGCGTGGGTGGGTAGTCCCAATGTACAACGTTTGGAATATGAAACTCTCAACCTCTGTTCAAATAGTCGACTCAAATCTGAGGTGACATTAATTGGATGGGAATTGGGACGTTTAGATTCAGTGAGGTATAAAATTAAAAGCAAATTAAGGATAAGCCAGACCACGTTTGCTACTTCTATCGGAAATCTACATCCCTTACTTGTAAACTGAGAAGACAACCTGATCCTGGGTTTTAAATTTTCTGTTAAAACAAAGGATTGGATATAAGTTCCTAGGCAGATAATAACTCAGATAAAAAGATTAAACGGGTACTTCAAGCTAGTGGGTCACTGTGAATCACTATCTCGATGAAACTACTGTAGCTGTCGCTAGTCGTCCTGAAGATTTGTAAAAGAGGAAGAATTCCGGAAAACTAAGCAATTGCATTTTTTTATTCAGGAGACCTAATTCTATTCAATTTTATAGTCAAGATCGCAGAAACGATAAGCGCATTGGTCGCAACAGCAGTTTCTTACCCCCTGACATACGTGTGGTGCAACCGAAAATGGTTATAGCATGAACAAAGGGCAATCGATGGAGTCGTGTCTGAAATTTCGAATCCTGCCTTGCTCATAAACTGAAAGAAAATATCAACTCGCCGTCAACGCTTCAGAAAAAGTAAAAAAAAACTCTTGGAATTGGAAAGCTCATCTACAGAATCATCGCATAAAAAGATTGCACACTCCCACCTATCCACCCACTCACGACGGAGGTGGAAAGGAATTTAGGAGATACGCGTAATGTCAAACAACCATTACAGTAAAATTTTACGGAGTATATCATTATTACTCGTTAAACTCGGACGAGTGGTGACTCTGTGCTTCGAAAAAGCAACCTTTCGAGAAACCAAAGTCACATTGTCCAAGTTCAAACTTGCGTGAAAGTATGTACATGCAATAAAATGCCATTCTAGTCCATTAAACTTCTATCTAACCCCACCCCCACGTTGACAATAAAATACACTCACAGGGATATCAGTCAAATAAACTCTGGCGTCTATTGAAACTAATGTACCGCGTTCATTTCTGTGGAAATAAAAGACGAAACATTTAAAGAACATATGGACTAATTATCATTACTCGACATGTGGACACAAAGTCGCATGTCTAATTTGATGAGCAATAACTCATTTGATTAGGTATCCATAAAATGCTCTTGCAGGTGTATTGTGTTTGAGTTAATGTGGAATCCCAGCTGCGGCTGTCAACATAGTAAGGTCATACGTATTACGAATGATCTATCGTTTTTGTTTTGTTTATTCTAGAGTGCATCAGACCAGTTTGTACGTATGTACTAGGTATGACAGTGCGACACGCGACCGATGAACACAAATGTTTCTTTATTGTCATTCGCTTAAAATTACTAAAACGCAATGATACATTCAAAGTATACATGTATTAGCGCGATAATTCTTGTCGTAGCGATAAAAACAGAAACTAATTAATAATTTTTGGTTTGGGGGCCCGACGGGGTAATTCGAATTTAAGGTATGATCAGGACCATTGCCGATCTTCGACCACAATGGAATGCAAATGGACAGCCTGGCGAAATGAGAACTCCGCTTGCTTACCTATCTCCGGTGATAGAAATTCGTGACTGCTTTTTTTCACTTGATTGTACACATGTCAAGTGTCACCTGAGTATGACTTGTACTGACTCAAAGTAATGAAATGTCAAACGTAATACGAAACAGTCACATGAAATAAAACCAGGGCATGATTTGATCATCTCAGATTAGACAATAAAAGTATATTTTTTGTGTTTAGTATTACACTAAACCACCAATTTCAACTAATGACTGGGCAGGATCCTTTCACAATTGATTCGTGAACATAGAGTAGAATCTATAATACCTGAGCACTTTAATCATTAGTTGAGTGCACGTAAATTTCTAGCTCGCTAAAAATGAGTCCATCGAACTAGCGGTGAAGAGTGCATCTCTAGTCTATAAGATAGTGAAAATTCTTTAGGATTCTCCAGGGATTTCATTTGGTAGGCTCACTCTTTCTACAGAGTTGGGAGATTGGGAATACAAAAGTCTCATCTTAACTCCAACGAAACAAAAGACGAAAATAAAAACGGAAAAACGAAACGAAATGAAACCTACGGCTGAATGGTACAGCAGAAAGTATTGCATCTTGAAATTGAAGAAAGTAATGCTCGGTTGCATTTCGGTGAAAGGAGAAAATTTTAGACGAGACTTTCACCCATACCTTGATTTTCTCATAGGACTCTTGTCATACTTCAACAAACTTCATAGAATATGTATATATGTATATGTGAGGGTGTATTTCAATTGAGGCATGTCCGAGTTAAATAAAATTAAAGTTTTAACATTAACCTCCGCTCTACTTTTAGCTTCTTTTGGAAGATCCTGCAAATCTTTCTCCTTTGAACAATTTAAAAATTCATGAGACAAAAAAAGTTCAATATGTACACGGCATTGGGTACGCGTACGGAAGGAACAGTTGTGTGTTTTGTAGACAACTTGGAAAGAAAGTAAAAAAAAATGAATAGATTTTGATTTAACTACCAGCGTCACGAAGCTCTTCCTGTAAAGCCCACACAAACTCAAGATCCCTAAGGAAGTAACGTTACGAGACCTTATCTATAACAAATGGACAGGGAGTTTTAGTTCATCGTTCTCTCCATAAAAAGTCGACGCTTCTTAAGAATGAATATGAATAGAGACCAGAAAAATCTTGAAGAAAGTGTTGTTGGGCATACATGTGATGATTTATTGAAGTTTGCTAAAACTAACTGCATATCACCCCTTAGCCTTGAGTGGTCTACCTTGTTAGGTGAAAGTTAGTAATCGATATGCTTTGGCGAAAGAGAAGAAACTTTCACGAGTATCTTGTCAAAAGCTTGCGGGGGAAAAATATTTTCACAAGAGAATTTTCCTCATCACTAAGGAGGTTTGAGTCATTCGATATTTCTCGAACGTTCGATAACGCTGCCAGTGAAAAACTATGAAACCAAATAATTTTCTTTCACTTAGCCATGTTATTTAAGCATCTTGGGAGCAGCTTTCATCCAGTAAGTAATTAAGATATTGAATGTCTGTTTCTCACAATAAAGCTACGTGCAGTGGTTATCGCTCCAGTTCCAGTGATTCTAAAATCCCAACTTCATCAAAAGGCTGAGCGTTATTAATTTGAAAATAAAGCTGAGGTTGAGGTTTTGTCAAAAAACAATGGGGGATCAAAAATTCTCCAGAAATCTCAGAAGAAAAGCTTACCTTTCTTGGTGCCTGCCGATGGCGTCTCTGAACCTGACAGCAAAGTCCCTTTGTAATGTCACAGTCACTGGACATAATGCAATCCTCCCCTGTGGACACACAAAACAGTCACTAATTAGATATCTGCTTGAAGTAATACTTAGGTAAGGAATGGCGTTTTCTGACATAAGATCGATGGGTTTTAGTAGTTCGGTAGAATATGGAGTCTGACGTAAAGATTTTCGTCCAAAAACACTTCATATATATCACAATGAACAAACAGGACCCCCTGACACCACAAAATTCTCTCCACGTACACGTGCATATGCACATTTACTTTGTCCATCTAGGAATTTATTATATTTCGCAAGTCCCCGAAGCCCTTTGGCGGCGCGTTCCAAAATTAACTTTATTTTTTAAACTCGATTATATTTATAGGGAATTGGAGCCACATTGTTTTCCACTCGATAAGAGAAACAAATCTACCAGACTGACCAGACATAAGCAAGATGTTACGTACACGTTTATCGAATAAGATGCTAAACTTGCGAGGAATACATAAACGTTATACACAGAAGTTAGCGGATATATTCGTATTAACCTCGGAAAGTATCCCTTCAATTCTGTAGCTTTGGTAATATGGTCATTTGGTGTAGTTGACAGTCATACCAATTTTACGCTAGTACTAAAACGTTACGAGACCACAATGTAAAACTGATCAACGGAGAGAATAATACTCGGTCACGTTTAATGTACTTAATCCAGTGTGAATAAAAAATTATGGTTTGAATTAGGTGTTTATAATGTTCTAGAACATTATAAACGGCACGAGTTCAACTCAAAATACAGCCTTCATCTAAGACGACTAAATCCGGCGTTATCCTACGCAACTACAAGAGAAAGACCAAATAATCCCTACCATCACAACCTTCTTGTGTTTGCCCTGATTTGCTCTGCCAATTTCTTTGAACAGAAAATTGAGCTCTATGGTGACTAAAATGGTTGGCTTAGGATTATTTGGAAGGAAAGGAAAGCCGAATCCATTTTTGCTCTGAGCAAATCAGAAAGACCATTCGCGTGTATAAGCGTGGCAGTAAAATACAGATATAAAAACTGCACTACGTACGTATGTGCTCGGCCGTGCTCAAATTTAATTTAATTTAGAAAACTCCATGTTAGAGAGAAAGGTGGTAAAAAAAACTCCGACTGAATTGATCCCAGATTGTATGAGGTAGGCAGCCGACGAGCGACGACTCGACATTTTTAGGATTGCGACCAAAAATTACGACGGCAACTCGTTCGGAAATGATATTCCAGAGACTCGTTGGATTAAGCACGTAGCTTAGTGAAGTGACAATTGATTGGGAGCTTTGTCCTCACCACATTTATCTCTAATTGAACGGGATGTCCTCCGGGTCCAGAGTTTCGTCACATTCAGCCTTCTTTCCTTCAGTATTTTTTTTAAATCAAATCTAGCGTAAATGACGGAATAGAGTCCCGAGGATATATTTCTTTAGGCAGGTTCAGAGATCGGAGACTTTTACCGGTCTCTCTACTAGGCTATACGGGGAAAGCTGGAGAGCGATCCGGGCTCTCTTTGAGCTCCGGTCTCTAGACGGCACCAGTGCTTTATTCCGTCATTTAACCTAATACCTAAGAACAATGACGTTCTAGAAAACCTGTTTTTTCTGGATACTCCGAAGTCCGAACTCGTGTCGGTAAAGCTTCAGTCTTAACAATGATTACGAACAATGATGGAATGGAGCTCACCGCCCATCAAAGTGATCTTAAACAGTCACAGCCACAGTACAGGCCGAATATTTACTGCAGAATCGTATTGAGAAGTAGTGTAAAGGTTGTCAACCAGTTCTAAACTTCCATTATTCTTAATTATGGGTAGCTTTCATCAAGCTCGTTACATTTTTAATCGCTTCTGCAATTTCTACTTCACGTCTATTGCGACTAAAGGTCTAACGCATTCTCCCGACTAGAAAATTGGTTATATCGGTCGGCCACAAATACAGTCATATTCACAATCCTATCCGGCTTCATCAAGTTTGTTCAATCAAGCTAAATGAAGGAATAATTCCAGGGAATTATTTCTCACTAAAAGGGCAATGGAGAATTAGATATGCTGTAAATACATTAAGTCAAAAAACACGACCTACGTGGTTAATCACTGGGCAAAATATATTTGACATTTATAGAACCGGGATATATAATTTATGCTTCACATTTGCATGGAGCTCATAAAGGCATTTACAAGTTACTACTTTTTATGTAATTTCCATTAAGTCGGCAAGTCCTGTGTAGTATAGCAGACCGCCTACCTTTTCCTTGCACCTGTATGTTCGTATTTTGAAGTACGTAAGAAATTCATTTTGATTCGTTTTTTGCATGCTTGCGAGTGGATTAGTTGCCTGATAGTTCACGTATAAATAAAGATAACGTGGAACTCAATACTACTTATATTGTTGAATATTTCGATATTTAGCACCGTCATAGACCGCCGGGGCGAGCGTCAGTGGTTTAGAATTACTATGCAAATGTAAGCTCCCCAAAAAATGGGAACCCAGCATGACATTTTCATTTCAGTCCCAGTCTTCATTTTTTACGAGAACATTTCTCTCCTATTGTTATCATACATAGTAAGACAGAGCGAGTGGGGTCGGTAGGAGTATGAAAAGCAGTCTAGACAATAATGAGACTATAGAGCATTTCTCTGGAGAGAAAGTTACGTCCCTACATTATTTTCCCCTTTCTTTCCTGACGAAAAATTGTGCATATGCATAATAATCTAAATTCCTGGAATATGAACTCCTGAGGTAATAAAGGGAGAACAAGAACAATGCATAAGGCCAGGGTTGATGATTAATTATATAAGTAAAGGAACAACCTTAACGTTCGCCTTAAAATGGCTAGGAGGAATAAGTTTTCACGGACCGTTGAAAGGAATATGTATTTTTCAAGAGTGTAGGAATTAAAATTCTTCTTTCTTTAAAAAACAAAGCTTCACAACCCCTGGATTTCTTTCTAGTAACTTTGGTGAGCTCCAGAATAATCCATTAGAAGATGTCGAGAGAAAACACTACCGTATCGAAAAGTCTCGATAGAGTGTTCTTAAAAGCACGGTGGTAAATCGAGACTTTGTACCATGAAACATATACAAGAGAATACCATACGCTATAGCGTAGTGTATTCTCTTGTATATGACCATGAAAGGTGTTTAATGGACTCTTTTGGAATAGTAACCAAAGTCTCTAGAAAGGAATCCGGGGGCTGTCAAAAATTAGTTCCTTGAATTTCAAAACAAAATATTTGTTTCTACCATCTAAAAACTTAAGATTTTGAGCGTCCACCTCAAAACATCACAACGACATTGAGGTTTGTCTGTAGAATAATAAAATCAAAATTTTTATTCCCAAACATTTACTACGTCAGAGAGGTGTAAGACAAAATAATTGTGAAAGTGGATCAATGTATTGTACATACAAAAAACCTTCAATTTCAGAAACCCATTCAGCCATAGGCTTGATTTATTTGTAATGGGTTATGACCCGCCCAAAGAGCGTGTTTGGCTGACGTGTTTAAAACTAAATATAGTACAAGTCGGAAGTCCATTTCCACAAGCTGCTGATCCTTCCATTTGCTTTTTTTAAATAAAATGCTGCGGAGCAAGTACAACATTCATTGACTTTCACCTGCCTTGATTTACGAAGAAACGTATGTCTCTTATAAAAACCCCACCGGCTCTAAAACCAACTTGAGAGTATCCGAAATACAAATCTTCCAATTATACTTTCGGCTCGCAATTCTTGAGGCATTCCTATCAACGTTCAAAAAGAGAAACATCTAATTTGTAAAAAGGAAATGAGACTTACCGTACTGTTTCTTGGCATCAGCAACAGGAATGCACGTTTTAATGTCAGAACCGGAACAAATCAACCCAGACTCGCAGTCACCATCACGTTCACACATTTCTCCTTGCTTGGCTCCAAATGTGGGCAAACATGTTCCCAGCACTTTACAAAATAAGTAATCAAATGTAAGTGTCAAACATTTATTTGTCTTAAACGTGCAAAGTTTGTCTACCAAAGCTTAGGAAGGGAAAACTACATTAAGTATTTAGACCCATCTACACCTATACAAACCTTCCGGTTAATTTGAAACGCTGCTTTTACTTCTTCAAAATGAGTTCACAAAAAGTCCGATTGAATAATAAGTTGTAAAAGTTTATACTAAAAGAGTACACTTGGTTGGCACTTTGATGACACTAAACCCATTTCTAACTCCCTGGGGAGTTTTTTATTCGAGCGCCTAAAATGGGGGGAATAGAACTATTACCCGGTCTAACTGTCAGTTTTGACGTACAGAATTTATTGTACGCTTCGTAGATATATTATTATATACATTTTATTCGGTCAAACCTTTCAGGGGTAACTGTTATAACTAAGCCGACTGTAGATAATTGTACAAGAACCTCTCCATCCATAATCTGTAGCTGAAAATCTGTATAAGTATTTCAAGTCTTGCATTTTATAACTATCTAAAGTAAAATAAATAAGTCAGGAGTTTAGATTCGTGGCGTTGTACGAGATCTTCCTTTCTACTGCATTATTACATTAAGGTTTGTCCACTAAATAATAAATTGAACTAGGGATTGCACCGTGTACTAGTAGTGCCAGGCCAGATACTCTGCAAAATTGATTAAATTGGGGGATTTCATTTCGGTCTTAGGGCAAACAAATTCAATTAATGTGTGAGACGGAGTTGCTCTCTCAGAAGGATACGTGTGCGAGTCAATTGGAGATTATTACCTCCATCCACATCCACACAGGCATGTGCTGGGCAGCAATGCTCATTTGCTGTACACTTCTTCCCATAGCATGCTTCTTGGTGAGATTCAGCCGCAGACTGTTCGTTCAACACTTCTTCTAATTCTCCTTTCTCTAGTTTCTGCAATTTCAAACATATATTTATTACAAAACAATATTCTATCTAACGCTGGGCCTTAAACGGGGAAAGTCAAGCGCTTTCTTCCATTTACTTTCACTGGTCATGTAAATTTTTATTTGATTCTACGCAATTTGACCTCAACGTGATTATTTTTAGAAATACTCCTTAAATCGATCAAGATACTGATGACACGCTATTACTAGTTCGTAGAATCAATTGGGTTGGAAGTATCGAAAGCATACTTCAAACTGCATTATTACTTAAATTTGTGCAATGGCGCTAAAGATCTACATAACTTGACAACACTCTCTGGTTCGATTCCTGGGACCAACCAAAAATATTTAAGTAGACTTTCCTTTCAAATTTCGGTAATTCACTCTTTAACATCGAGTCTCGGCCAGGTTAATTACAAAAATTTGAATGGCTCCTCCCTCATTCGCAGATTCGAATCTCGACGGATTGGTTGGCCCGTGTTTGTTGTACGGCTGTAAGGCTAAGCCTTTGTCATGTCGGCCAAGGTAAATGACCTCAGATCAAACTACGCACGCAATTTATATTCCAATACGAAACGTAATATTCTCTCGCGTTGCTACGAGCTACAGGCTTCAAGATCTTAGAGACGCAAATAATTCTGAATTCAATGACTTTTCATTTCAGTGAATACTCTGGATACTATGAGCCAACCTAACAGGAAAATTGAAAGTAGTGTCATAGGTCACGCCGCGCTATTCACCAAACTCGACACTTAATTTAGGCTTAAGGTCAAACTACTGCTAGGACTACTTCGCTATGTCGTCATACTGGTCAACAAGCAGCGCTATTTAGATCAATGCTACTTAAATCATGGTCGAATATTTTGGATGCGATGTTTATGCAAAGTAATGGAATTGCATTAGAACTTACTTACTCGAAGTCACAGGTGCAACTTTGAGGGATCGCGATCCCGTGGGATCGATCCCATGGATCAAAATCCGGGATTTTCAAACAAAATCTGGGATCGGATCGAACGGATTTGGACTGGGATCGGATCGGAGTGGGATCGGATCGCACGGATTGGACTGGGATCGGGATCGGATCGGGATCGCAATTTTGACCAAAGTTGCATTTGTGCATAGCACAGGTGCAACTTTGAAGGATCGCGGTCCCGTGGGATCGATCCCATGGATCAAAATCCGGGATTTTCAAACAAAAATTGGGATCGGGATCGGGATCGCTACGGATTGGAATGGGATCGGATCGTTCTGGGATCGGATCGGACAGTTCTTCCGTGCCTACGTGAGTTCATTTGACCATAAATGGTTTCTTTCGACCGCCGTCGTAGTGTCCAAGTCATCAAGTTGTCGTCCTTTCGCATTTTATCCGCTCTACGCGGTTTATTTTTAACTCATGTGGTAAATAACATTCATGACAAGAAAAGGTTTCACAGGAATTTTGTAGAGCTGAAAAGTTTCATCTCCACACTACTACAATGACCAAATAATTTAAGTGAGGCTTCCGTACCAAAACGTAAACATTTTACTCACAACAATGAGCAAAATGAGTTAAGTTAAAATTAAAATATAGGATTGAGTTCCCCGTTATAAGATGTGAATACGGGTGAATACAAAAATTTCACGACTGTCTTCTATTTCACTTGGTGAAATTCATCAGTTTGAATTAAGCACGAGAAACAATAAAATACGGTTCTTCAGGGAAATGTGAGGCAATATAATCACCACCTCACTAACATTGTAAACGACTAATTCCCATCTCTGACTCCCTTACCGAATTTTCTCGCTTTCTATTCCTTTTGTTTGAGAATGAAATTTCGGTTCATTAAGTGAATTAAACAAATTGGGTTGAGTTGTTCACGTGTGTGCGAGTAGCAAAGTTGCAGACACTCCATAGCTCAACACAACGCAACGGGACGTGAAGGATTTTCTTCAATATCGTATACACATGTACATAGGTAGAATGGCACCGGTGATCATTTTCTGCTGCGTTGCGTTGGAATGACATGAATGAGTACAAAGTTTTAGGCTTGGTTGAACTTCTTTGGAGAATTTCATTGTAAAATATT
>JAQGCA010002022.1:0-15113 GCA_034698945.1 Protaphorura quadriocellata
GGATGAATGGGTGGAAGAGGGGGAAATAGAGTTGTGAGGTGGGAGTTTTGGGTACAGAGTGTTCCATACGTTACACCCACCTCTTGACATGGGAGGATACATCCCACCTCTTGACATGGGAGGATACATCCCACCTCTTGACATGGGAGGATACATCCCACCTCTTGACATGGAAAAACACATCCCCATCTAGGACACCTCCCATCTCTCAACATGGGAGGATATATCCCCATCTCTTAACATGGGAGGATACACCCCATCTCTTAACATGGGGGGATACAGCCCCATCTCTTAACATGGGAGGATACATCCCCATCTCTTAACTTACATGGGAGGATACATCCCACCTCTTGACATGGGAGGATACATCCCCATCTGGGACACATCCCATCTCTCAACATGGAAGGATACATCCCCATCTCTTAACATGGGAGGATACATCCCCACCTTTTAACATGGGAGGATACATCCCATCTCTTAACATGGGAGGATACAACCCATCTCTCAACATGGGAGGATACATCCTTTCTCTTAACATGGGTGGATACTTCCCATCTCTTAACATGGAAGGATACACGTCATCTCTTAACGTATGACTCCCGTTTACCCTCTCTATACACACTCAACCACTCTACAATCTCCCTACCATTCTTTCCACCCTCTAAAGTACTCCACACACCCTCTAAACCATACTCTTCAACTTTCGAACCACTCTCCACCCTTAGAACTGCTCCGCACACCCTCTAAACCATACTCTTAACCCAGCCTTCGAACCACTCTCCACAACATCTCACCCACTCAATTCTCCTTCTCAACCACTTCCTTAATACTTTTTCCACGGGCTGTCACCCAGGCGCAACTGTTTATTAAGAGTATGTAATGTAAATTGTCGAATGCTCGAGCGCGACATTTCAGATTTGTAGATTAACTCATTCAAACAAAGGAGGACTTATAAGTACTTAATCCATTTACTAGCACGAGTTGTGACGTATTATAAGTACTTAATCCATTCACTAGCACGAGTTTTGACTTATTATATTAATGTACACGATTATTGGTATGTCAGGAATATATCAATAGAGTTAGCTTTAATTCTGCGACCGAAGCTGCACACTTTTACGGTATATCTATTATTTTTTACCCGCAATGCGCAAGTGCAACAGAGGGTGGTAAGGCTCTATATGAGCTAATCCACACTGCTGATTAGTATAAACCGTCACCCTCAATCTTAACATTAACAGTCAACATTAAAACCTTATTGACATAAAATATAACCTTTGCAAATATGCGAATACCAGCTGCTTTGTGGAAGTGCCCCATTGACCCCATTTCAAATCGAAGGACACGACATGACCTGAAACATTTCTTTAATATTTTGCGTTCCCCTCCCTTAATGTGAGCGGACCTATGCCACGACCCCAACAACCGTTTGGAGTACTCATGGTAATACCCCAGTTCCAAATGGAGAAGAAATATGCCAATGGTACCGGCGGCAGCATCAAGACCTAGGGCTAAGACCCCTACCATGGGAATGACCATTGTACTGGCGAAACATTTGATGCTTGCGACAAGGCATGACACGCTGTATATCATGAGCGTATTGTTTAACAAAAACAAGATGTAACCACGCATTAAATTGTTCATGGTATTGGTTAGAATTTGGAGGCATCTGATGGCATGAATGACTGCATCTGGTGTTCTCATTGTGTTCCGAGTGATCTTGCTCTTTCTGTTGGCCCTGTGCATAAAAAATTAATTTCTAAGCATAACTTGCTGGCTAACGTATTGACTCTAAACGTACTTCAATTCAGTTGTAAGGAATTGTGTCCCCGAGATGTAGCACACTGCCAGGAAGAAATTGAATTCGACGACGGACCACGCAAGAATCAAGACCCAGCAGTGTGGGATAAGCGTGAGGAATAAAATTAATCCCGTTCGATTTTCCGTTGAAATGTAGGCACTCAGGAAGCATGCCCAATTTGGATACAATAAGTTGACCCCGGCGCAAGAAATCGGTTGGACGAATGTAGTCACAAGCCCACCGAATATAAGGTCTTCGCAGCCCATTTTCCAGAATTGAGCACTGGGTTTCAAATATAACTCTGGACAATATCAGAGTTCAATTATTGCTAGGGAAAAAGATAAGAGTGACCGATTTCCATCAAAATGTATATATTTTTAAATGAACGGTATACTTAAGAAAACTCGAATTAATGACGTCCGCTATGGTATCGATTGGTTGTACTTTCGTACTAGGGTTCAATTCAATCTTATAAATTCACTTGTAAAGTTGTTAAAACGGTCCCAAAAATACCAACAATACATTTAAAACGAACAAAAATTAATTTACAAAAATTCGGTCCACGACCTTTACTAAATTGTTAGTTTAAATATTACTAATATGATATCACATTGAATACAAGACTCGGATAGGTTTGTCATTAGTGTCAATATTAATAACACTAACAACGGAACGATTTCAATTGAAGCTCCGACCTGGACCTGCCGTACACTTTTTCACACCAATTGGGATCCCCTGACATGAATAGAGTTAAAAGTCGTCTGCACAAATGAATTACTTTATTTTTGGCCTATCGTCGAAAATTTTGAGAAAAAAATCATGAGGTCCCTTTTTGTTTTCTTAAATTGTGTGTTAAAATGCATGCTGAATCCGGTGTTATTCATTTCGTGTCAATGTTGAGAGATGCCCATTAGGTGCATTACAGAGAATTTTGAACAAATGCAACATAATTAATTTCGTCGAGATCTTAAGTTCTGTTAAATTCTTCGCTGTATCCAATCAGAATCTTGACGATAAAAATTATTTCGAATTTTATAAAAACTCTCTGTAATGCATCTGTGTCAACGGGCACCTCTCAACATTGACACGAAATGAAAAACACGCGATACGGCAAGTATTTTAACACACGATTTAAGACATTTGAAAGGTGGGGACGTCATGATTTTTTACCCACGAAATTTTATGAAGATAGGCCAAGAATGAAGTACTTAATTTGTGCAGACGACTTCTAACTTCTTTCATGTCATGGGATGCCAATTGGTGTGAAAAAGGGTATGGCGTGTCTACGTCGGAGCTTCAATTGAAAACATTCTCTTGGAACAATAGTACTAATATTATCGTAAACTGAAAGGAACAATTTTTGTTTTAATTGCCTGGTGAAAAATAGTGCCACCCGGATGTGACGACTCGATGTCTTTTTATTGAAATTTTGAAATCTCAATCTCAGCTCGTTAGAGGAAACTACTTTCATAGGTAGGCCTATTTTTAGGTATGACCTGGACATCCTGCTGTTGCTTTATTTATCCTGTTAAGCATTTATCCTCTTGGGATACTTGATAAAGTATTTACCTTCAACCCTTTGAAAGTACTTCATGAACTGGTTTGCGGCAACTGGGACTTCCTCCAGCTTGTGCAACATGATGAGATAAGTGAATGAAATGATTCCATTTGAGAGGAGGTATATGAGATGACCAATGTACTGGATTGTATCTCCTTCACGGTAATATATACTTTTCACGAATGAGACAAATAGAAATGTGGCATATGACCACTGTAGAAAAACAACGAAGGAAAACATAATCAAATTATTCTTTGATGTCACATGACGCAGACGTTTGGAATTCTCATCCCATTTGTATGGAATGAATTTCATGAATGATGCAAATTTTATTTGAAAAACTACCAAATTGTAACACGTTTTGCTCAGCATTTTTAAAAATTGTGGCATAAGAGTTCGTTCGTCACCACATTTCGACTGAGCAGTTTTAAAGTTCCATGGCCGTAACTTTGAAATGTTTGGACGTATATGAAATCTACTTGGATTTAACAAATCGAAATGGAAAGTAGAGCTTAAATTTGCAGTTGTTAGTTGTCATACAAGGTTTCGATCCGATGTCACTCAAACGACTGAAAGGAATAAGTCTATCGCGAAATATCGCCTAATCCACGCAACATGTACCTGTAATGTATTTTATCAATTATTCAAACGGCAAATGTTTCTTATCCAAATGCTTTCTGATTCAATGCCATTAGATTCAATGCATATGCATTTTAAATGAGGAACGCTAATTACTATTCAAAGAATCCATTAGCAAAGATATTAAGTTATTTCCAGTGTCGTATTTATTCATTTGTGCGTGATCTGTACAATTAAACTTTCTAATACTAGCAAACCCGATGGCTCACAATATCGAGTTATGGCAAAACAACAGACAGAAATTCTCATTGTGTCCTTTTATTGTGTCTAATGCGACTAATTGAATCAGCCCATAACATTAACCGTCAACCTTAACATTCTTTGTCAACATTAAGACTTTGTTGACATAAAATATAACTTTTGCAAATATGCGAATACCAGCTGCCTTGTGAAAATGCCCCATTGGCCCCATTTCAAATCGAAGGACACGACATGACCTGAGATATTTCTTTAATAATTTGCGATTTTCTCCAATAATATGAGTACTTTTTTGCCAAGAACCCAACAATCGCTTTGAGTTCTCATGGTAATACCCCAATTCCAAGTGAAGCATGAAAATAGAAATGGTACCAAAAATAGCGTCAAGCCCTAGGGCCACCCAACCTACGAAGGGAAAAGTGAGTGTGCTGGCGAATATTTTGATGCATGATACAAGGCATGACACGCTGTATATTGTGAGCATATTATTCATCAAGATCAGGATGTAGCCGCGCAATAAATTATTCCCTGAATTCGTTAGAACTTGGAGGCATCTGATGGCATAAATGACTGCAGTTGGCGTTCTCATGATTTTCCGAGTGATCTTGCTCTTTCTGTTGGCCCTGTTGATAAATATTTTAGTTTCTGAGAGCATCAGGCCGTTTTTTTAAAGAAAGCTTACCTCAATTCGGTTGATAGTAATTGAATTCCCGAGATGTAGCAGTTGGCCAGGAAAGAAGGGAATTGGAGGACAGTCCACGCCAGAATCAAGACCCAGCAGTGTGGGATGAGCGTGAGGAATAAAACGAATCCCGTCAGATGTTCTTTCGGAATATAGGCGCTCAGAAAACATGCCCAATTTGGATACAATAAATTGATCCCAGAGCAAGAAATCGGTTGGACGAATGTGGTTATCAATCCAGAAAATAAGAGTTGTTCGCATCCATTCCTGAATGATCGTCCACTGGGCTTCAGATACAACTCTAAACAAATACAGACAAAATAAGACATTTTATGGAGCTGCAATTGAATAAATTTATTTAAAGTACTTACCTTCCATCCTTTGAAAGTATTGTAGTAACTGATTCACAATAACCAGGAATTCCTCGCGCTTATGTATTAGGACGACATAAGTGCCGGAAACAAGCGCATTTGAGAGGAGGTAAATGAGATGACCAATGTACTGGACCGCATCTACTCCTTCTGGATAATAAATGCTTCTCACGAATGTGGTCCAAAGAAATGATACATATGACCACTGAACCAAAACCACGAAAGACCAGACTGTTAAGCCGAATTTTGATGTGACATGACACAGACGCTTTGAACTCTCATCCCATTTGTATGGAATGAATTTCATGAAAGAAGCAAATTTCATTTGAAAAACTATCAACTTGTAACAAATTTTGCTCAGCATTTTTCAGTGCTATCAATTTACTCAAGACAAGGTCATTTAGGCTTTGCTCAGTCCAATGTGTTGTAATATCCGGTTCCGGGTTCAATTCTTGGTCAGCGCACTTTGGAGTACTCGGGTGTTTTTACGTTACATGGGATTCAGATTTGTTTGCTTAATAATTTAGAGAGGGCCAAGAGGTGGCATCTTGGCCCTCGAATCGCCTCGGCGGCCAATAATTCTTTCAACATCCGACATTACAAATTACGCAGGATAAAATGAATTTGCCTTTAACCATTAAATGCTGGAGACGTACACGTGTATATCTGATTACGAAATGAGGCGAGTCATGGAAATTTACAGTTGTCATGCAACGTTTCAAGTTTCGAACCGCTTTCACTCAAACTAATGAAAGGAAAGTACAATACTGGCCAAATGGGACTATTCTATCATTTATTCAAAAGTGGAATGTATTTACTTGCCCAAACGCTTTAATATTCATTACCACAGAACATTCTTTCATTAGCCATAACACTTAACTTTTGAGAGCTAGAGAAGAGCCGTCGACAACTTTGCGGCCAAACGGGTCGATTTTGTCCCTCATTTAGATACTTCAATTATTCGTGAAATGTTTACATTTACATTAGCTACAACGAATATCGTATTATTAATGTGTTGGAAATAGAAACATCAGATAATTTAATGCCATGTCGAAAGAAACACACAATTCCATGTTTAGTTTTGGAATTTGCAAGGACTTGTCAGACAAAATTAGCCAGTTACGCTGCATTTATACTTACCTTGTCTTTCCCTTCCCTTTGTTATTTTACATGGTTGACATCGTAGTCAAGACAAAAATTTGGCCATAAGACCAATGTAAAATATCAAAATGGTAAGGTAAGCATGAATCCAGCGTTAAATGCCGATTCAGAGAATACTGACAACGACTAAAATTATTCATCACTGTAGGAGTAGTCGATCAGTCAAATTCTATTCATCGACAAGGTTCACCGATCTGAATAACTATATTTGCGGACATTTCCGGGTTCTATTTTATTTATTCAATCATAGTGTGATTGCTTTCCATTTGGTCATTAAGTCGTTAGTTGGCAACCAGATATACCATGGAGAACATAAATTTCGCTCAAACCGCGTTCCACGCATTTCTGTAGCTCAACGTCCATAAAGTTATTGCTCCGGAGTTAAACGGTAGACTTCAAATTTTGGTCGAAGGTAGGTGCACGAGGCCGCACACGGAGTTTAGACAATTCTATGAAAGACCATCCGGAGATGCTATGGTTTTTTGCTCTAAATATTTGCATGTGTGTTTGTTAATGATATCTTCATTGAATATGTACCACGGATATTGAAATATTCTGCGGCATGTGGGTGGTAGCTCACAATACGTAGAAAATACCTTAGCTTACTATAAAGCACTGGAATGCGATGGACGTATAGAGATATTTGCTGAGGATGTACATAAATGTTTAAGATTACATCTATTTTAATAAGCAACGAACATACACGAACATAGAACACGCCAAGGATTCGAATATTTTACTTTGACCCTAACATTAACGTAAAACTTTACGTTGCAATGGATATGTGTTACAAGTTTTAGAAAGCCACATCCCAGAACATCCGGGGGTCCGCGCAAAGTGTATTTCACCTTAACTCCTTAAGATAAAGTCTTCAGGGTGTCAATTAAGAGCTCTGAGTAAAATCTTATTAGTAAAAATAACCATTCATAGTGGGCGCCACTGACCTAAGTACTCGGCGCGATCTCCTTTACCATGTTTTGAAAATGGGTATGATGAAATGGTAAGTGGTTTTATGGTAAGCAAAATTTGTGTAGGTCCGTGGACATGTTGGTTCAATTCCTCCGGTTCATTACGTGGACACTCCTCCTGTGTGCTCCAGTCCAGTTGTTCCATCCAGGGGCGAGTGACATTAGGAGGTATTGCGCATTAGTTGTTTAATTGCGCTTCCTTTCACGTGCATGCGCGTCTGATGAAGTCGCAATGCCGAAACAAGAAAATCGACCACAATTATCTTTATGAGTGAGCAACATGTTACGGTCTACGATAATTACAACTATAAAACATTCAGAAAGGATGATTAATATAAAGCGTCATCCTCTATCTACCATTTAATATCAAAGTACTCGGACCTGAGACATTTCTTCAATATTTTGAGATTCTCTACCATTAAGTGCGTGCATCTTTAGTAATGTAAAACACCGGTCAAATGTTAAATGTGACTATACTCTATCAATTATTCAAAAGTGGATTGGATTTACTTAAATACTCATCATCGTGGAACATTCTTTCATTAGCCATAACACTTAACTTCTAAGAACTCAAGAAAGGCTGTCAACAACTTCAAGGCTATAGCGGATCAATTTTTGTTTTGTATTTTGACATTGAAATTAGTCTTGAAATATTACATTGGGTATATTGAGTATTTTTATTATTATATTTTGGATATGGAAACATCAGATTTTTTAATGGGAAAAGTTTATTGATAATGCCATTCACTAAGTAGCTAAAAAAACATAAAGATGAATTCGTATTGGCCAAAAACTATTCAATAGACTAGACTTATGGTTTTTTACATATTTAAAAGTGTTATCCACCGATGAGTAAGAAAATTGGTGTAAATGGTGAAGCAAATTATCCTAACCACCTACGTTCTGTTCATTAACCTATGGCACCATACTACTCTCAACCTTAATATCTTGTGTCAACATTAGGACCTTGTTGACATAAAATATAATTTTTGCAAATATGCGAATACCAGCTGCCTTGTGAAAATGCCCCATACTCCCCATTTCAAATCGAAGCACTCGGCATGACCTCAGATATTTCTTTAACATTTTTCGACTTGGTCCTTTGATTTTTGTACATCTTTGCCACGAACCCAATAATCGTTTCGAGTATTCATGGTAATACCCCAATTCCAAATGGAGCAGAAATATTCCAACGGTTCCGGCGGCGGCGTCAAGCCCTAAGGCCACGTACCCTACCATGGGAAGGGCGAGTGAGCTGGGAACTACTTTGATGCACGCTACAAGACACGACACGCTGTATATCATGAGCGTATTATTTATCAAGGTCAAGATGTAGCCACGCATTAAATTATTCAGAGTGTTCGTTAGAACTTGGAGGCATCGCAATGCGTGGATGACGGCAGATGGCGTCCGCATTGTGTTCCGAGTGTACTTGCTCTTCCGGTTGGCCCTGTTGGCGAGTATATTAGTTACTGTAAAAATTAGACCAGGTTTGACAAAATTTACCTCAATTCTGTTGATAGGAATTGCACCCCAGAGATGTAGCATATACCCATGCAACCAACGAACAGGATTACTGACCACGCGAGAATCAAGACCCAGCAGTGAGGGATGAGAGTGAGGAATAGAACGAATACCGTCAGATATCCTTCGGGGACGTAAGCACTTAGATAGCATGCCCATTTCGGATACAATAAGTTGAACGCTGAGCAAGAAATCGGTTGGACGAATGTCGTTATAAGTCCAACAAATATGAGATCTTCACATCCATTCTTGAATGATCCTCCATTATTTTTCAAGTATAGCTCTAGAAATTCAGTATATTAAATTAAATTGAATGGGAACAAGCGAATGGCGTCGAATGGTGCCCAGATCAATTAAACTTTTACTTTGCATCCTTTGAAAATATTCCATGAACTGATTTACAACGACCAGGATTTCCTTGCGCTTATGCAAAATCACGATGTAAATGATCGAAATGATTGCATTTGAGAGTAGGTAGATGAGATGACCGATGTACTGGACTGTATCTACAGCTTCCGGATAATAAATGCTTCTCACGAATGTCGTCCAAAGAAATGTGACATATGACCATTGAGTCAAGACCACGAGGCACCAGGGCTTGAGGCCAAATTTTGAAGTGACATGGCACAGGCGCTTTGAATTTTTGTCCCATTCGTATGGAACGAATTTCATGAAAGATGCAAACTTTATTTGAAAGACTACCAAATTGTAACAAGTTTTGCTCAGCATCTTTGAAATTAATATATAAAACTTATTTGCGAATCAGTGTAAAGTGCGTAGATGTGAGGGCATTGCATCCCAGGTTCAATTCCTGGCCGTCCCTCCACAAATTACCTGTTTATTTTATTGCCGGCTATAATTTAGGTTTATGTAAATTGAACGTGAAATTTGAATTATTTTGCGTTTAGGATACGAAATGAGCCCTTAATTGTCTGTTGCCGTGCAAGCTTTCGAGTTGCCATACAAGCTTTCGAGTTGCGTGTATCTCTCTCTAGTGGACGGACTAAAAAGACAAAATACAGGCAGAAAATCTGTAGCTTGATATTGTCTGAAATATTTAAAAGCGAAATGGATTGACTTGTCCCAACGGTTCGGGATTCATAAGCTGGAACTCTATTTCCTTTGCATTATAAATCAAAGCAATCAACAGAAAGGCCGTAGGGTTGAACTTTTATTATGGAACATTCTTTCATTAACAAAAACACTCAACTTTTAAGCAACTGAAGAGAACTCAAGTCGTCAACAACTTCAAGGTCAAATGTGTTGATTTGTTGTCCTCAATTTTGCAATTTAAATTTCATGCATATATTGGGGGCAGATATCCAAATATCTGATTCCCCACAAGTTCTGAAATGCTGTAATTGAATTTTTTACAGATCCTTGAAATATTCGAAATGGTGTTTCAAGTTTCTAACCGCCCCATCTTTAGAACTTTTTGGATACCCGTCGTATAACTCGCATCACTAAATTCATGAATTGATTTGGACCATGCCAAAATGATATATTATTGAAGGCGTAGAAAATGTGGCTTATTCTCACATTTAGAACCAGTCGAACGCTACCTCTAAAACGATTGGTGTCAGAATTTCTGAGTTGACCGGCCATTCCTCACAGGTGGATTAACAGAATAATATATGAAAGGAAGAAAACTTTTTATTGGAAGTATCCTATGCACGTCGATATCCCAGGTCGGAATATCAATAAGGCTGAATAATGCCTTACGATTTGCCGATGATGACCGCTATTATACGAGTTCTTCCCAAGAATGTACAGGGTGTATCTGAAATATGTACCCCCCTTTTGAAATTAAATAACTTCCAAACGGTTCAACCGATTTGGGTTCGGTTTTTTCCAAAAATTACTTCGATATCTAGAAGGAGGATCTTCATACCCATGAAATCCGTAGGACAATTTTTAGTGACATTTTTTCAAAAATTTTGGATTACTTTTTCTCAAAAAAAAAATTAACATTACGGCTTAAAATTTTATATGTAAAACATATCAAGGGGTCAGTGGCGTGCCAGAAATTTATCCAGGGGGGGGAGGTTGAAAGAAATAACCGTGCACATATGGTTCCGGAAGGAACGTCCGCCAGTTGCGGCGGTCCTCGCGGAGCGGCCGCCACAGGCGAGAAATTTTTGTCGAACTTTTTCAACATATTGTTGCATGTAAGACGTACTTGTAACACGAAATATTTAGTATTTTTCAATTCTGTCCAGTAAGAATTTTAATTTCCAGGGGGGGTCCTGACCTCTAAAACCCATACCTAGATCCGCCAATGCAAGGAGTCCGAATGAAATAAATACAGACTATTAAGATTAGTAAAAAAAGGCACGTTGGCGTGAATAAGATATCCGTATTGTGGTAAATCATACCGTATACAATTCTTTTATTAAAAATTATGACACCGTTAATTCAATATTCATACTTTTACTACATGTGCATATGTATTATTTTATTTATTGTAGGCAGGGCATTTGAACCTTTGAAATACCAGAGTAAATATTTTTCTGGAATGTTCAAAATGACAGATAAGGAACGAAATTTGTTTTCAGAATACTTATACTAATTCTTATCTGCATATTACTCCGGGATCACGGGATGGTTCATTGTAGTCAACAAAAATCAATCCTACTTGTAATAATGGAATAAATTCTATCAATTTTGATATACGCAACCCTTATGTAATTAATTAGTGTGGTCATTCATTCACATGATTTTTTAAAGTACAAAAAAGTTTATACATGTGACCTTGCAAGGCAAGGTAATAATACCAGTTACAGTTAGAGTTATTATGTCAATCACAATTTTCGCGAAATTTATTGTACCTACTAGGAATTACGAAGGCTGAATATGAATGGTTCATCGTAACTTGACAACTCATTTACTAGGTAGGCCAATACTTCGCAAAAAAAGAACAGACGCGGTAACCATTGTTCTAGTGTCATCAGTTATAAAATATATTCGATTTTTTATGTAAATGAAGTATGACCTTACTCTATAAGAAGAACGTTGTCGAGTTTCATTTAAATGGACCATATTATTAGCTTAGGCAAACGCCTGGCATTACAACACAATAAAAGAGTAGGCATTTAAAGTGGATTAATTGTGGGACACTGATTGAGTATGACATGAGATTTAGACAATGCAATGCTCACAATGTGCCACTCATTGATAAAAGAGAAGAGATACAATTGTTTATCATTTCACGAGTATTCACAGATTAAAAAAGTTCAGTTACGCAGTGAACATACATTTTATTCAGGGAACGACTGGCCGAAAAATTCCTTGCCAATTTTTTATTAAAAATAATGGAAAAATTAGCTATAGATGAGTCTAAGGATCCGGATCTGGATCCGGATTCTGACGGTGTTGAATTGAGTAAAAAGGAGAAGCTGATTCTAACGCTTAAATCTTTATCCGTGGAGCCTGCGGGTCTTCTCCTAATTATAAGTATAATTGTGAGTCACTTAATTTTTGCAAATCTACTCATGGAAACAATATGTCGCGTGGATCTGGGGTATGAGGAGATGCAGTGCAAGGAAATTATTTTAAAAGTGTAAGCCCAGAGTTTAGTATATTTAAATATATACCTAACTTAATTAGATACCTAAAATTTCTGCAAAATATATCTAACTTTATAAGATACCAAACCAGACTTGGGTCAATTACATTGGTAATTGTAATTTCGATTACAAAATACAATTACAAATTACGTAATTGTAATTGTAATTAATTACTTTAGAAATTGCGTGTAATTGCATTTGTAATTTGTAATTGAATTTATATTTTCTCAATTACTTTTACAATTTTGGCCATCAAATACAAAGATGTAACTATAAATCATGACGTTAGCACACATAAAATCATCATTTCGAGGAAGTAATTTGATTTGTAATTTGTAATTGTAATTTCATTTTCAATTCCAATTACGTAAATGTAATTGAAATTAATTACTTTTTAATTTTGTCCACGTAATTGTAATTGTAGTTAATTACTTTCGAAATTTGTCCATGTATTTTTAATTACAATTAATTAGAATCAGAAATGAGGGTGTAATTTGTAATTAATTACATTCTTAAAGTAATTGACCCAAGTCTATACCTTAAAACTTTTATCCCTAACTTTATAAGCTGCCTGATTTTTTCAAAAATATACCTAACTTATAACATTGAAAAATGATATGATTATTTTAAAGGAACATATCAAATAAAGCAATAGAGCGGGAAATCCAGAAGGTGCAAGCTGGAATACAAGCCTTCACTTCTGTCATATTCAGTTCAATGACGATCCTCATTGTTTTATTTGTTGGACCATGGAGTGACGAGAATGGGAGGAAAATCCCACTTCTGTTGAGTGTCAGTGGATTGGTCTGTTTCAATGTCATCATGCTAGTTTGTCATGCCTTACTAGGGAAAGTAAATGGGACTGTCCTTACACTCCTGGCTATGTTCCCTATTAGTGTCACAGGGGGTGGAGTCGTCTTTGGTATGTCTGCCTACAGCTACATTTGTGACACAACGAGCAATAAGAATCGGACTGTCAGGACTGGAATTCTTAGTGGTGCTCTGAGGTAAATAAATCTTCTGTAGAGTCAATTTTATACACTTTGCTCCGAAGTAACCTCTTTCCTACCTTCCCAGTCGACTCCATTAACATGTCATGATATCTACAAATAATCGACAGTAAAGTATTCTAATTCGGTTTGGTTGTTCGGAAACTCGAATATATCAATTTTCCTACCTTCCCAGTCCATTCCATGATCATTTATTGACGTTTGTAAAGGCAATCCAGATATGCCAACTTTCCTTCCTTACGAGTCGACTCGATAATGAGTTTTTGAGAATTCCACGAATACTCGACAGTATAAAGTATTCTAGGCAGAATTAGGTTAAGAGATGACCAGACTATGTCAACTTCCTTAGCTTCCCAGTCAATTCGATAAGCATTTAGTGGCATTTCTACAGAAATCGGACACAGAAATATTCTAATTGGATATGTTGATTAGAATTCCGGAATATATCAGCTTTCCTATCTTCACAGTCGATTCCGTATATATCTAGTGGCATTTCTGCAGAAAACGGACACCAAAGTATTCTAATTGTATCATGTCGACAGAAAACCAACTAATATCAACTTCTCCAACTTCCTAGTCAATTCCATAATCGTTAATTGACATATCTACAAAAAAACCAACAATAAATTGTCGGAACTCTTTGTAGGTCCGGGTTACCAATTGGATTCGCATTGGGCGGTGGACTTACTAAGATTGGTGTGGGTGTCCAAACATCTCTGTTCATATGCGTTGGACTCTCAATAGTAGCTATTCTCATCATAGTGTTCGGAGTTAAGAATACAAAACCACCTAAGAAAGACGATGACGATGAACCGACGAAGAAACGATCAAAATGGATTCGCTACAATCCAATTATGAAATTATGGCAAGCCTTTGCAATTCTTATCAAGGAAAGGCCGAATCGGAGAACATTCTGGCTTCTCATAATTTGTTATCTCTGCTACGCTGCACCTGGATCAGGTTAGGAATTTTTTGGAACGCAACCCACTCTCTACGTATAATTTACCGTGATGTATTGTTTCGAAGGAGAGCATTCAATGTTATATCTTTTCGTGAGGGAACGGCTGCAATGGAATATGAGTGACTACGGATTCTTCTCCATGTTCAATTGGTTCATGAGTGCTATTGGTAATTAATACCAGTTCTGATTTACCGCCTTTATGTGTTTTTAATTGAATTATTATATTGATAGGTGTCGTGTTGGCAATGTTCGTCCTGAGCAAGATATTGAAAGTAAGGGATCCAATCGTTGGATTTATAGCCGGCATCAGTCAAATTGCTGGCTCAACCATGTACGCCTTTACAACGTCAGCTTTAATGATGTACATGGGTAAGACATAAATAATATACATATATATATATATACAGGGTGTTTCTGAAATATGTACCCCCCTTTTGAAATTAAATATCTTCCAAACGGTTCAATGAATTTGGGTTTGGTGTTTTCTAAAATTGACTACGATATCTAGAAGGAGGATTACCATGCCCCTGAAATCCGTACAATTATTTTTAGTGACACTTTTTCAAAAATTTCGGATTATTTTTTCTCAAAAATAAATTTAACATTACGGCTTACGGGAGTATTTTTCCCAATTTTGGGCATTGACGGGACAACCGCTGTTGATTTTCAACAAT